>JASANE010011534.1:0-68083 GCA_030248225.1 Trileptium ribeirensis
TTCGGTGGCGCTTAAAGCTGCCCCCCTTCCGCCTCCGAGGCACAGTCCAGTCTTAAGCTCTCAGTAAAGCTGGTCACGTGATCGACCAGGTCACGGTGACCCGATCCCGAATCCTCATAACTTCCACCATGAGGGTCTGATATATTACTTTTATTATTATTGCTCATCTGAAACACAAAAAATGATAGACAAATTGGCTCCCTGAGGTGATCCTCATATATATTTTTATGAACTGCAAAGTTACCCTTGTATTCCATGTCGGATCAAGAATGCCCTAACTTTGGCCTCAAGATGATGAATTTGTATTTTCATTAAAAACCAAAGGATACCAGAGCCTGCTATTCACCCATACAATACATCTTTGTCCATATACGATTTTGCCTCATCAATAAATGCTCAATGAAACCCAATGTGTCCAAGTGTTTTGCTGACCCGAGTAGCGATAGTAATTAGAAGGGGTTTGAAATCCGTCACCCCTATCGACGACCCACGTTCAGGTTTGACACGCGCGTTGAAGAAGCAAACCTTAGCGTACGCCGATATTTCTCTCGCAGAGGTCGTGAGTCTATTGCCATACTGCTACATGCCATTTTATCCATGGCTAATACGTGTACAATTACAACGAATATTGATGATACGCTACTAACATAAGATACCCTAACATGTCCGACCGATCAGAAACACACCAATTATACGAAAATTACTGACTCGATTAATACATAGATCACGCAAGTTTCAGTTGACCAACATACAAATCTATAACATTCGTAAAATCATTCATAGACGGTACAATGAAGGCACAAGCTTCATACAAATAGAATATTTCACACACTTTTCGTACAATTACAAATTGCACAATGGATTCGATACAATTTTTCTACAACACAGTACTACAATATATATACAAATCAAATATTCGGCCCTGATTCATACGATTTTGCAGTTATAACAGATCAATTTATGGTTACGGATTCGGTACATCTTTCAGCAACACCCGAGCGGCTAAATACGGCAATATTCGCAAAGATTATGCGCGTCACATGTATATCGATCATATTGTCCTGAAGGTACTTTAGCAATGTGTGAACCAAAGATGACAGTATACTTAAGCACATACAATAACTCAGCGACCGTATGGTCATTAAGATGCGCTAGCTATTCATCTCCTAAATCTCAAAAATTCCACAAGTTAACAGAGATAATTCTCTTTAACATGCCGCTGTGACGAATGCCCTACAGCAAATCACATGATAGATGATCATACAATGTTAAACGCATGGCAACACAATGATAAACGGATGAATACACGCTGTTATATGCACAAAGCCGAAAGGAATAATACATACAGAATAACGAATAACGGATATGCAGTTATGCCTGGTTACACAACGCAAATGACTTTAAAATCATCAAGGTTGAAAGTACTCGACCAATTCTTACTCGATCAGATACACATACTCAATCATGCGGCAGGGATCTCGAATATTGTTTAAAAACAGCAATTTCGCTCTAGTTGCTATAGCGGCCTTAACATTATGGTTCGATAATACTGTCCATTACGCTGTGATGCGAATTAATCTACCGCGTAACGATCCAAAATAGATCTGTTATACGTGAGTATGTATACGCCTTTTTGTTTTCACACTACATCATCAATTCGACCCGAAAAAATTGTGCTTGCTATTTCGGATCGGATGCAGTGTGCACACTCTATATAAAATACACGTGATTCTGATCGGATGCAATGTGAACACGCCCTTTCAATCAAGTAGCAAGTCAAAGTAACCACATCGAACAAAACACTAAACATGTAGGGTCGCACTTTGCACTCCATTAGCATAACTGCATTCTTCGAAAACCCTCGACTGGAAATTTAACGATCTGGAACGTTATTTTCGACATTGTTAATCCTATCTAACTGTACCATTGAGAAGCTACCAAGAAACATAACCATCTCCGTCACTTTTGACGCCAAAATATTGTTATTGCTTTTATTAATGCAAGTAGCGAAGATGTTTACATTTTGTTGGAGCGAGAAGAGTAATTTGAATAGCGCCTTAATGTACAAATATCTTTTTGTCTGAACCAAGAGGAACAAAATATTTTTTGCTCAATAACCATTCTGAGGTTCAAAATTGAACCTTTTCAACACCTTCAAAGCACTGTTTTTTTCAAAATCTCCGTTGGGCGTTTGACAATCTGGAAATAGAACAGTGTAGGCGAAAACACTTTACAGGCAGTTGCGATAGTTATTCCGTTGAAATGCAGAAATATATATTATTTAGATTGATGGATTTTTGCAATTTTCTTTTTGACATAATAGAATGAAGTTGTGCACCCATCGGTGTATTATGCGCTACTCTAATGGTTTCGCACTAAAATTCTCACAAAACCGACAAGAATTAAAACGCTTTGATTTTGGCCATCTGAGTCATCAACGTTTCAAGTTACAACTCTTGCCAGTGGCATCAGGTCGAATTTAAACACTAAAAATAATATTTAAATTTTGTCACTTTTTCATGTTTGTTGTACGGTACGCAGAGGGTGTGTCTAAGTTCACGTGTTCTGGGTTGCTGAACACGAGGAAGACAATTGTACTAGAGGGTGATATATACAGTATGTATAATTAGAATAAGAAATGGTTTCAAATTTTATTATCTCACTTTTCCAGCTATGAAGGCCATTACAGTAATAATTTCGAAAGCTAGGATACACGATCTCAAAAATAAATAAAACTTATTTAAAGCAAAATTACACAGTTATCGACATAATTCTGAACTATTCCTGCTATAAATGCACGTCCTAAACTAAGGCTGGCATATTATAGCACAAATTTGGCTACAACAAACTGGACGCTTGTCGTTGTCAGTTCCATTTGGCAACAACGAGTACCACACGGTTCGTGCCAAGCGCGAAAATTTTTGCTCCTCGCCGTAAATTACCCCCAGTTGACATAAAAATTCACAAAATTTTTACAAAAACCCTTTTTGAAGTTAAAAATTCGATTAAATTATGAAGAGCTGTTTTAGCTTGCTCACTAGATACGTTTACAGCGTTTATAAGGTTATATATTTAATAAAAATTACGTTTTTGCTAAATAACGAAATTTAAAAAATTTTTAAATTCGGAAGTGATGAAAATTACTTTTTTCAAAAATATACAAAACAATTTACTGAATTTCATTCCATTTACTAGGTTTTTGACATTTTTAGCTAAATTGCCGGGTTTTAGTGTATTTCATATGCCTCGTTTTTACGGCTGTATCACCCTGCATTTATGTCGAAGAATAAATTGAAAGAGGCGAGACAAAATGTTTGGGTTTCGCCCTAAAAACGTGCTTCACGGAAAACAAGACAGTCAATCAGTAAATCTCAAAACCGTAAGAACCATTATTTTAGATACAATGGGCTATATAATGAAACCTTTTGACATTTACAACTCATAAATTTCGATATATAATGGAAATTAAAATAAGAACCATTTTTCATACCGGTAGCCTGGGCTAAACCTATTCATACTCATCTTTTTGGATGTATTATACCACCATTAGTTTCATCGAATAAGCGACCACGAAAACCTGCAGACCTATTTTTGCCTTCTACATACAACAAAATTTAATAATTTCGGACCGAAAATTTAGTTTTTTCACAAATACCCGGAACAGATTCTTTTGACTTACTGCAGCCTACGCCTTCAGAATTAAATCATCAGTGTTACAATACTTATACATTGCGGACACAAATATACTCAACGACGACAACGTTTGTCACTTACAGGTCTCGTGGCTGCTACAGCGACCACAGCTTGTTGTGGCGCAGCGACATATTGATAGGTTGCATGAGCGGCAGCTGGTTGAACCGTTACTGCTACAACTCGCTGTTGTTGGGCAGCTGTACCGCCGACCGACGATGCTGCGTACGTATATCCACCACCAGCTGCGGGTGACGAGTATGCAACAGCTCTAGCGGCAAGAGTAACAGCGGCCGCCGGTGTTGCTGCAACCGCAGCAGCATATCCAGCGCCAGCAGCTGCAGGAGCAACATGAGCAGTCTGCGGCTGTTGATTGGTAGCGGCTACAGCTGCAACAGCTGCTGTTTGTTGGTAACTAGCTGCGGCGGCCACAGCGGCTCCACTAAAATATTATATACCGTCATAACACAAGTCTGAATATCAGCTAAAACGTGAAATTTTCTACACGACCACTGACAACTCAATTTATGTATCAAACTATTTCCGAGACACTTAACCAATTTGTTACCTGAGGTTTCTCCGGATTTTAGTGATCTGAGTAAAAAACTTAACCGTTATCCAAAATAAATATTAAAAAAACAAGTGTCAAAAGCAATACCAACACAAAGCGGAGATTCGCTGGGCTCAAAATGCTACTGGGCTTTCGGAGGAAGGGTGACCCCAATGTTGAGGGCCAACGGGAATGTTTTTTTGGAGGGAGTGGGATTTTAATACTTACGTAACATACGCCATTTGGTGCAATTGCATTATATATTGTATATGTACATACAAAATATATATAATTGCATTACACACTTAGTACTGTAGTAAGTATGGTTAAATATAACAGAACAACGGAGACCTACAAGCTACAATACACGATATAGTATAGCCAAATCGAATCATGAAATCATGTGAGTTGAAAAATAATCGCCAGAAACATCAGTGGTTAAATAATCTCGGGGAGGCAGCAAAATTAATGGGTCTGCGGACACGATTAGGCGGTCAGCGCATGAGGTTAGGGGACACCTCCTCCACTGTAAAAACCCTGTTCGTGTATACAAGACCTAGAATACTGGCTTTCCTAAACTGCCTAAAAACACCCGGGGAAACCGAACAGAACTGGGAACTGGTGGTTGGGAGTGGAGCAATTCAGATTCGCCCAGTTCAAACGGAGGACACAGTCTGAATTGGGAGGGGGATGCTGGTAAAGCACAAATGCTTCAAATAAGTAATGCCCAGTTAATATTTATTAATGTTTGCTATGTATATAGTAAAACCTGGCAATTAGTGTCCTTTGAGTTACACAAGCAAAAATTGTTATCTATATTTTTACATATTTTGCATATATTTGCATTATTTACCTAAACTTTGCAGAGCGAGGCTAGTTTATTTTTCGTGGCGTCAGAAGCAGGCCGAGAGGATTACACAAAGCGAAAACCAAAACTGTTTCAAGCAGGTTTTCTAGGTTTTTCACATGGCGAAAGCCCAAGCTTTTCAAATAGGCCAATTTTTTTAAAACCTGGCTTGTATAATCCAACATAACTACAAATTATGCGTACTTCTGCAGACTAGAAATCCTAATTTTTGCAAAATACTATAGACCGCGTCCTCGCTGCGCCCGGTCTCTATATTTACATTTATACAGTATTTATAGCCAAGAATATTTATATAATATGCTCATGGATGTTGTTAAGCTGGCTTCTCCGTCATGGAGGATTGTTGTCTATGTATTTCCTCGGTTCAGAGATGCAATCCCCAGTTCATATATCTTCCTCTTTCGTGATATGTTGATCGCGTCTAGTACGATTACAGTCATAAATAATAATTGGCTTCATCGATTGACAGTCGCAGAACTTTAACCCATATGATAGACAATTAAGCCTTTGCTGGCTCCACTAATATAATTATATTTTCGATGAAATTTTTTAGTCTGGAACGTGTGGCAGGAGGCTGAACACCTGAAAATCGACGTATTTGCCAAAATATTGTTGTTGTTAAACAAAAATTACAAAAACATTATTGTAAAGCAAAATAAAATGAACTGGTGGAGTACAACACGTGTGTAATAAACTGGAGTTACCGCTTTATGAAATGACCCGTAGTTTTGACCAAAAATTCTGGTGGAAAGCAATAAATTTGGGTTTAATCCGAGCCAGGATATTTCTTATCAATGCTAGAAATTCTAGTATAGTTCTCGTATAATTTCGTTTTTGGTTCAAGTTTGAGCACAATGAAATTGTGTCAATTCAGCACTGAAGTTCATTCAAGTATCTTATCTTGTGAATATAACATTTTAACTAGTAGTTTGTCTTATGGCCAAGGTGCTGAATTCAGAGTGTTGAATATATAATTTGAAGAGATGTGCACTACTATACTGAGCATCAAATTACAAAATGCATTATCGTTGCTCTACAAAACAAGGCCACATACCCCGACATAGTTGTAGTGGGGGCTACTGTTTCAGATAAAATATTTTGGAACCAAACTATTAGAACAGATAAACAATCTCGAACTTTAGCTGAAGATACAATGCTTGCAACTAACTAGGTCAGTGCAAATTTCACAATACCTTCCTGAAACTGTAAATTTTAGCTCACAACGTACATTTTTTAAACTAATAAACTAAAATGTTAAAACGATATGTGTTAAGTTTTTGACATTTCAACAAGATTATTACGTATACGAACAAAATGTGAATATGGTTTTTCTTTTGACAAAAACATTTTTGATCAGGGATATTTTATTCCGCGTCATATGGTTTGAACTTGAACTACAATACATAATGGTGGCAGTGAAATTCGTCTACTCAGTTCGATTACACATCCATTATCTCTTCAACTGCAACAATAGCACCGTTAAGGGTCAGCGAAATATCCGATTAACCGGAGCCGAAAATTAACAACCCTGCATATAGCTGTCAAAATCACTGTAATTTTCAAAATCTGACCAGTGTTTGAAATTCGAAAGTGAAAGTGATTGCTTTATATGCGCTGGAAAATCGAACACAGTACTTTTCAGCTAGCCCCGGTCCCGGCGGGGCCAAGCCTAGCCCTGGCACCGGTATAACAGTAATATAACCCTAAAACTTCTTGAACTCTGAATCCATTGAAAATCCTGAAACATCGTCGATCCTAAATCCGTAGAAGACAGCTGATAGCGCAACAAGTATTTTTTGGTCTGTAGACAACCAAACCATCGCACAGCATACCGTCAAGCCTATATAAACACTCTTTATGACCTGTATTCAATATATGACTAAACAACTGAAGACAGATTATATTATATACTGGAAATCCTATATATATAAAGGCATGAAATATGCACGCTGATCTCTAGATAACCAAATAAGTGTACTCAGCATACCGAAAAACCTCTATGTAATCTATTTTTGGTTCCATGTACCAAACCACTAAAGACACACTATTTTCTGAAAATTGGGTTCATTGAACCTGAACTCAATGAAAATAACCGAAAAGGCATAACATATTCACGCTGGACTCCAGATAACCAAACCATCGTTTTCAGCCAACCAGCAAACCTATAACAATTCTTGATGACCTGTACGCGAGACGTAACCAAATAACAGAAGACAGAGTATGATCTGCAAATCATGTTCATTGACCCTTAACCCATAGAAAAGCTTGAAACATGCACGCTGAACTCAGGATAACGAAATCATTGGATTCAACCTTAATGAATACCTATCTCCCAGGGAATAACCGGAACGGGAACCGTCCATTTAAACCGGAACCTCGTCTTCGAAACCTATATATAGTAAATTGCGTATATTGCGCCAAAATGAATGTGCTTATAACGCATGGAGTGTAGAATAAACTTTCGCTCTGTAGAAGAAACACTTTCCTATGTTTCCAGTCGCGTCCCTTTACTACGCATACGTTGGTTACATGTTATATATTCTGTACGAACCTTGACATTATTGGTTTATACGGTTCTAAGGTAAAATAATAGAAGGTATATATATAATATACTATAATTTTCTGATCGTGGTCAGCGACACTGTTTAGGGCAGCGTTGGGCAACCAGTGCCCATCAGTTAGATAATAATGATGATAACTTTCTAATCACAATGCTATAAATGAGACAAACTATGATGTTGCTCGCGTAGTTTCAATAAATACAGTTCATTCCCAAGAAAGCAGTTTCTGGCTGCCTTGCAGATAATTTTACTTCAACTTAGACTGATCTATACGGTTTACAACCGCACTGACTGGTGCTTTACGCAATTTATGTTAGCTAAGCATACGCTAAGTACTTCCACATAATCCATACTCTATTTACCAAGTAGGTTTAATTCTAACATACCCCGCAGACTTGTGAATATGTAAAATAGCTGCTACACGCATCGACTTGGCTTTGATTTGTTAATAAACTCCTGCAGGTTATTATGAAAATTTTTTACTGAAATTATGTGCCCTACTTACGTTTCACACGCAAATTGCTTAGTTATTCTTTTCTTTTTCTACGTTGTATTGGAGCTGGATCATTGTATAATATATATTACATATGTTAGGATCACAAATGAAGCAAAAATATGGAAAATTTCAAACAAAGTTTTTAAATCGGAATTCCGGTTCTGGTATGGTTTTTGCTCTTTGCCGGAACCGTAACAGCAACAAGATTTTCGCCAGAGCAGGAATACCGGTTACTCCTGCTATATACATGTTCTTCATGCCCTGGACGCAATAAATAATCAGACAAATGATAACACACTACATTTCGGAAATCGGGTTCGTGGACTCTAAAACAAATGAAACCCTATGGAAAAATGAAATATAGTCAATTTGGACTATAAAAAGCAAAACCATCGTATCCATCGTGCTTCATAACCTAATAGGTACTCATTCAACGGTAAAAACAAGCAACAACACAATGAAATGTGAAGAATAATCTCTGGCAAAGGGTCGATAGATCAACCACATTCGGGCCCACAGGGGCTCATGGAGTGGTTCCACAAATAAATCGTACTGATCAAAGTTGTAGATCTCTGTGAGCTGATCCTGTCTCCATTTTTCGATGCTAGGTGTTAGAAAATATGAGCTGCTAAAGACTGGTACCCGTATAGCCACATTTGGCAAAGAACCATAAAACCTGTTTTTCGTCATTTTGGCCCAGAAGACGGAGTCGGAGCTGTTGGCGTTCAACCATAGGCACATCCTCGTCGCTTTTGCTATCAAATAAATACATCTTTCTGAAGATGAGTTATAAATGACAGAAACAGGCAAAAAAGATTTCTTCGATCTTTTTCCTAGCACCCTCAGCGGAAACTCCGCTCGATTTGTTTCAATAAATCTTACCTAAGCTGTGAAGCTGCTGGCGTAGTATAGCCAAAATATCCAGCTTGTGACATGGACGATAAATTTGACAAAGTTGTTGTTATAGATCTATGATTTATTTCAAAATAAAATTACTATCATATTCATTATATCAAGAATAATTCATTATTACAGCTTTCGCGAGGTGGGATGGGTGAACAAAACCCATTTTTGTTTAACTTTTGTCCCAAAATCAGAACAATTTCGTTCTAGTCCTAAATCTTCTTTCGGTTTAGAGGTCAGAGCTTAAGCCGTATATATCGCTTTCACGAGGTGGGATGGGTGAACGAAACACAGCTTTGTTTAATTTTTGTCCCAAATCAGAACAATTATTTCGTTCTAGTTCTAAATCATCTTTTGGTTTTAGAGGGCAGAGTTTAATCCGTATATATCTTTGATATAAAACGATAATGATTTAAAGCAAAATTTATTTTTATATATAGCGATATTTGTACCTTCCCCCAAAAGTAGTGGAAAAAACGTAAAATAACTTTGCAGGAACCAGAACCATAATTGTGAATTTTAGCCCCACCCAAACTTAGTATTATACATCTCTTTATATATATTTATATATATATATATATATATATATATATATATATATATATATATATATATATAACAATTTTAATAAAGTAAATGAAGATGTAAATGGGAACCGTGGCGTTGAAATGTGTTGTGGATGGCAGCTGCATTGCACTTAATAATTACCACGAAATAATTGTTTCTCTGAATATTTACACAGGCCGAGGAAGTTGGAAATAATTGCTTTATGTATCAAATAACAATGTGTATTTCGCATTTTCGTAGTCCGTTATCACGCCAAAAAAGAACTTTCACCGTGTATCCTTGTACTGTTGCATCGCACTGAAGTCACAATAAATATACTGTGCAATTGCACTCCGTGTCATCGCGGTACGAACGACGAGGCATAAAGTTGTTAGATACTATTCCCTGAGAATCTTTAAAAACTACTTTTCGTCGTCAGTTATTCCAGATTACCAAGGTTTATTATAAGTGTAGAAAAATGAGGGCGCGCAAGTTGGATTTGCACCGACATATATAAAAATTTGGAGTATACATAATAATATTCTGGCTTCTTGTGTGGTGGAAATTTTCATGCAAGTCAAATTTTACTACTGTGAGATTTCTTGGGATTTTAGGGAAGCCAGTATCAATGCCACAAACCTTATATTTGATCCTCCAATAACCAAAGATATTGAATATTTTGAAATTCACAACAACTGATTTCAAGACAATTATAATTTAAAGCATTATTTTTAATCGGGAGAGCCTTAGTGCTTGTCATATTGGACGTATACCATGTTAATGCTATTTCTTTCACCATGTCCGACCGCCCTTAAAGACATCTCCCTATCATTCTACGCACAAATAAATTTAAAATATAACAATTTTGAAATTTTTTGTTGCCGATTTAACATTTCAGTGCCACATAGTGCATTACATGGGTAACGATATATCCAATGCACACTTAAAACAATGAAATTACCCAGTACAATAGTCTCAGAAGAGTGTGCTGGGCAGTAGACTTATGATTTGCAAACTAACTCTCGATATTAGCGGATCAAGCGTCAGGCGAAAAATCAAGAAGCTGTGGAAGCTCATCTCGACCATTGCAGGCGCAAGTTAATTACTGAAGTTGATCCGGAGCATCCGTACACTAAAGCTTACATGCCACATCAGCTCATGTCAGATGAATGAAAGTGTGGCTTATAAATATATATATATTCAGAGTACACCGCCACTTCCAAAAATACCGGTACAAATCGTAGAAATGCTTGAAGCGCCAAATGAAGTGCTAAAACAGCCGAAAGGTCGCTAGTAGCCAATCAGCCACTAAGTGTGGATATTGACCCAATGATGGATCTTATTTGTCAACTAAATGCATTACGATTTAAATTCGTTGCCCATATTTGGTATTGTTTGAGAATTAACACACCAACGCTAGCTCAAATTGTTGGAATGTTGGAGTTATTACAATATTAAGGTGTAACAACGGTGTCGACACAGCACTATGTTACTTAGACCGAGTACAACAAGGGCATAACGCGCAGGATCAATAGCAACTCAATAAACAATAGGGATTAATTCGAAAAATCGGCGAACAAGGAGAGGAATCGTCGCGAAAAACCGCCAAAATTGTCCAGTTAACTGATGCACATGCCAAACTGAAACTTAGCGGCAGCAAAGAAACCACTCCAATTTCGCGTTCAGCTAGGGGCAGAGGACGAGGTCGAGACTCTGCGAGTTCGCTGACTCGTGAGAACAGCGTGCTCGCGTTTTAATCTATATTTCTTTAAACCGGAAACACACTCTTTAGTAGCCACACACTTTATATGCTGAAAAATTCCCTGTTAATTTGCATTGATGTCAAATTTTGTTCTTTTGTTTAAATAGCTTTTTAATATAAGCAGGAAAATAAGTTTTTGAAGATACACGAGTTTTAGATAGAAATAAATTACAACTATGAGCTACAATGTCAGAGAAAATGTTCCATTTTTGATCCACCGAAAAAGCGGATTGCATCAAAAACTCCCAGTCAATAGATAATAAATATCGGTATTTTCAAAGCACTATAATTAGCACGCCGAACATCATACTTGAACGTGTCACGGTTGGAGTGTGCAAAAAAGAACAATGTATGGAAAAATTAACTGAATAATGGTCCGAAAATTTAGGACCAGCTTGAATGTTGAATATTTTCAAAGGGTAACTTGCTAATACAAGGTCCAAAATGTTGCTCTTACGTGTTGGAAAGTGAACCATTTGCGTCAAACCAAGTTTTAATATCGTGTTCATGAAAATTGAAGTTTTTCGCTGGTCAGGCCTGTTAAAAATGTCCAGTCAATTTCTGGGTGATTGAAATCGCCTGCTATTGTTACAGGCCATGAGACTTCACACAAATTTTCAATTTCATGCATTAAACGTTCAGTTTCAGTTACTGAATAATCTGGTGGGCGGTATGCCCATATTATTCTGTGTTTTTCAGGCGTCAAAAAATTAATATATCCAAATTAGTTCATTTTCGGCGTTATCTAAAAATTTTACTGTTAAAAACTTTAGTGACTTGTGCGCAAAAAATGCTATTCCGCCACCAAGACCTATTGCTTATTTTATTTTTTATTTCGAGAATATTATTGTTACATTTTATTGTTTGAATGGGGGTAGGGTTGGATGGGGAATTTCTTATCGGAAATTAAAGGGGGACGGGAATCGTGACAGAAAATTGTGGCGTTCGAGGTGTGGTCAAAAGAATGCCAGTGGGGAACGAAGCGGTCCATACTTCCTTCGCGTGTCTCTATTCTTTATAAGGCGATGGGAGACAACTGAGCTTTGCGCGTGACTAACTCCATTCACCCCTGGTTCAGCTAGTTGTTAACCAAAGCCGTACGTAAGTAAAAATGTTTATTAAAATAGTAGTGCACAAGTACGGCACAATTCTTTAGTACCACAGGTTTAGTTCCACATCTCGTTTCACCGGTAACATTGGTCCTATTTCAATATGGCCACCCAATGATCTACGCGAATAGCGCTTTTCTTATTCTTTATTAGCCTTTAGGTTTAGGTTATTACTGATTCTAATAGTCCTCTTATGAGGTTGATGCAATCGCCCCGGTCGGCTGACAACTGCACGAGTATTTGATTACCTGAACCTAAGCCTTCGATTTATGCTAATACTAGTCCTTATTGAAACCAGTAGCCCCGGTCGACCGGCGCACTGCATAAGATTTTGAGTGACACCGGTTACTTTTCGGGTTTGCTATTACTTTACTTAAGCCTGTTGTGAAATTGTTACAAGCGCCCCAGGACGGCTGACATCTGTACATTTATTTAGTTACCTCAACCTAGGCCTTAGAGTTACGCTAGTGCTTGCCGTTACATTAATGTAGCCGCCCCCGGTCAGCGAACCAGTTAGTAGCGGTCGACTACTTTTTAGTTGTTCTCTCAAATATCTGGTATCCCGTTCGGCTGACCAAAGTTGGTTATAACGGAATGGGATTGCTCGATAGGTTACTCAAGTCCGCGCCCCTTACTCGACCGGTCTACTAAGGAATAGCACTTCCTGCTGAGCTGCCCTCGGTCGGCTGACAACCAACAAGTCGTGCTACAAACTGTGGGATTATCGGCCTTCTCCGCGGCAAGATTCTATAAGAAATACTAGCCGACATCCCCCCTGTTGGCCAATGGTAAGAGGTGGAAGTAAATAGTGAGTTCGAGAGATACCCAAGATTGAATAAGCAAAAGAGCCACCAAAGGGATGGACCGGTCTGCCAGCGGTCGTAGATACCCTTTACCACTAACTAAAAATGTGCGAGTTTAAGGGTAGACGTGCCATTGTCCCAGGCAGGAACACTGAGATTTAAGTGTAAAATGCTTGAAGATGTATCGCAGCAATAGGTAAATCCAAATCCAAATAAAACTATAAAATAAGTTGGCCGTCTAATTTTGAACAGAGTTAACCGTTTATTGTTGTTGTTTAAGTTAGTTGAAAATTAAACAATTTACACTAATCAAACGAGATGGCGCAACTAAATGTAACAACTAAATCTAACATGTGTCATTGCCTACCGGTATCATTCATCACTGCAGCCAAATGCTGCTGGTGCTTACCACTCACACTAAGTACAATACAGTCATTATGTTTTCCTCGTTTATGCTATTACTGCTGTAGCGTGTTCGAGAAAACGGGCTACAGAAGAAATCTAGACGAAAACAATATTCAAATCTTATTTTGAATGAAGTTCGTACACTATTAAGACTAGCTCGGAAGCAGCGTGAACAACAAAACAAGGAAAAGAAGCGAGAATGTGTAAAAGCAGCGAACGTAGCGACTAGGCAGCTAGCGAGTGCAATTGCACCACGTCGTGGAATCGAATTTTTGAATGAAAACAAGTACTAGTGTGTAAATATCCAAAAATAATTCTGGAACGTAGCAGGGCGTGCAGTGAAGCGCTCGGGTAAGCAGGTCCACAGCACTCTGAAATAGTCACTGGAAAATGCTCGAGTAGCCGCTTAATCATGTATTTAAGAAATTCTCCATAACATTTTACTTTGCTGTAGAGTGCTCAAGTAAGCCGCCACACAGCCTTATATGGGCATTACCATTGAGTGCTCGCATAAGCAAGTCCACAGTTCATAGGCGAAAATTCTCGGAAATTTCAAAAGCATTGAAACAATCATCGCTATGCCTATTGGAAAAGCCGTTATAGATTATTCCAGGGTGAATTATATTAGTTCTGAAGGCTTCAAGCTCTGTCTTAGCTCGACTAAACGGCCACGTTAAGACAGGGATTGAGGCGGGGTTTCGCCATAAAAGCTTGAGCTGGTAGTTGGAGCAAAACTCTATTCTATCTATAAAGCCATATTCAGAGATTTTGCTTGTGTAATAACTAAACTTATAGCAA
The DNA here is from genome assembly GCA_030248225.1 of Trileptium ribeirensis. Classification (NCBI taxonomy): domain Eukaryota; kingdom Metazoa; phylum Nematoda; class Enoplea; order Enoplida; family Thoracostomopsidae; genus Trileptium; species Trileptium ribeirensis. The sequence continues at coordinate 14,492 of JASANE010011534.1, forward strand.
CGGATCAGCGCTTTACCTGTTTAGATCGTAATAATAAATCGTAGAATTGCATCAGATCGCCAAAACTAATATGTATGTCCAGGTCGTCTGAAAATAAACCAAGGCGAATAAATTAAACGTACGTGTCCATAATTAAGTTAGAGAAAAATCTAGTTGCTACTTAACAAATAGTATTATCCAAGTTCAGAAAAGAGGAGCATTGTATTGGCGTTACGAAGCTAGATATTTCCTTGAGGTCAAAACGCACTAATTAATGACCGGCACCATTGGGTTGCATACACATAGCGTCCTATAAATTGGGTAACGCCAAGTTAGCATGCAAGCACATGATTACCAGTGACTTGCACCTTATTGCAACAATAACAAAACCTTATAAAATAATTGGGATCGGCAAAATTGCATCAATAACACGGAGACTTGTAGAAAATTTTAATACTGAATGTTAATTGGAAATTTTGAGATATATGGCAGTAGATGTTAGCAACAAATAACAAATTATATAGAAAAAAACTTAACAAGAACTAGTATTATGTACTAGATAGTGAAATGATAACAAATTACGTATATATACTGGCATTTTCGAATAACTATGGCCCGCATATATATATTCCCTTGGTGAGTCATCCTTGCCATGTTTTATTATTTCCGTAGAAGTGAGCGTGCAAGTCCCATATAAACCTAAGACGTATTCACACGCTCAATCTTTTTGCTCAAAATTTGAGCTCAAATTTTGAACAACGTTTGAAAGCATCTTTTTTGCATTTTTGGTGAGTTTGAATGTGTGAACATTGTTCAAACTTTTCAAGGATATTCCAGATTGTAGCCAATGACCGACAAGATTCATCACTTGAAAAAGTTTGAGCTCAAATTTTGAAATATCGCAATTTTCCGTTAAAAATTACCGTCAAATTTTGATCAAATTTTGAGCTCAAAATTAGAGCAAAAAGCTTGAGCGCTTGAACACGCCTTTATATTGACAAAAAATCTTGTACAGCTAATTTATTTGGTAGCTCTGTAGTTAGATAAATTAAATATAACTTTTGCATCACACTTAGTAAATATTAGTTGATAATATTTAGTAATATTCAGCTTAAATATGTTAAACTATATAACTTATTTTACAAACTAGCGTTGCATCTAAAATTTAAAACCATATTTTTCTTTCAAAATTTTCTCATTCCGTCATAAAATTTCTTCATATTTCCTTTTCATAAAATTCCAAATATCCCTTCCATCTCCCATAAAATACATCATACTCCATTCTAAATTCCTTACCCATTTTGCTCAATATACCACTTCCTAATTGTAAAACATTATTTTTCCCTTTGCAACCTTTCTCCCACCTAAATAACATAAATACCTATACCCTTACTTTCTAAATTTCCCCTTCAACTTTTCCTTTTCTCACTTTATTCAAAAACCTTTTACGTAAATTCTCTTTTCATTTGATATTACCTCTTCACTTTTCCATATCCTTCCATTTTTCCTGCTACCACCATATCTTATTCCTTTTTTCATGTGCTTTTTTCTCAAAAATCTGTGTTATCTCTATATCCAGTATTTCATTTTTGCACTAGGCCATATTTACCAGATACCGTTCTATAGCCCCTTCCCTTGATCTTACCCATTTCTAAATTTTTTTAATCTTTTCCTTTTCATTCCCTATATTTTTATTTCCCCCGCTAAAATCTAAAAAACTATCCAAATTTCTCTCTCTTAAAAATACACTATCCGAACGATTCTCGTCTTCAAATTTCTCATAAGATACACTAATTCCAGTGGCAAAACCTTCATTTTTCTCTTCTCCATTACCTGTTTCTTCCCGTACCTCTCCTTTCTTCATTCAACTCATTATCTCTTCCCCATATTTATCCAACTTTTCTTTCCTTTAAATTCCACACTCCTAAAATTGCACAATCCTTTACCCCCGCCAAATTTCCAAACTCATTCTCTTTCTTCCAAAATTGCCTCTTTTAAAGCCCTATTTTCCCCTCACTTTTATCCTTACGCGATTTTCCTATATTTCCCTTTTCCTTTTCAAAATTCCTAAATTACCTATTTTTCCTTTAAAATAACTGCCTCATATCCCTCTCCTACCAAAATACCTCTTAACTTTTTCCTTCAGCCACATCCACACCGAAATCCTCTCAAACACCTTTCCCATCCTTTTCCTCCCCATCTCTCTTCTTTTCGCTATTCTTAATAACTTTTGTTTTTGCAAATTATATAACAAAGCAATACACAAATATACGTATATTGAACTACGTATTACAACTTACAATATAGCCACAATTTAATGCCTGATTTCGTTTGCTGTTTATCATTCAAGAAATCAGCAATTGTTATGGATTTTGCAAAAGCTTGAAAATTGGACCACGCTCAAAAACCCTGGGCTTGAAAAAAATTAAAGTGGCAACACAACCCCTTCTGGAGTCGGAATAACCACGCTTACGATCCAAGGTCCCATGAATCCAGCAGCGCCTCTGGGCGAGGGGGTGACCTACGACCTCCCAGAAAAGGGTAAGATGGTCGGCGAGAGACGTGGGAGCCAGGGACGTCGCCAATGGGGCACGGAGGGCCGTGTCCCCAGTTTGGCTCGGTGGCCATCTTCCAGTTCGAATTTACAGCTAACATCACCCAGAAAGCTATGCTTCCCACCCAGTTCAGATTTTCTGGCTACGCCCCTAATGGGACCACCTGTCATGGGTGTTGCCACTTCGAGACGAGGAAGGGTCCGAAGCCGCACGGTCGTAAGCCCCCAAGATCACATATGAGTATGTATGGTCACATCTATGTTCCGACGATTTGTATGGTGTATGGGAACAGAGTCCTATTCTTGTTTCGTTTTTATCAACTGACATTATAAACTACTGAGCGGACAAAATATTGTCGAAATGGATATGACCATAGCTAAAAACAGGATCCTCTTTTAAACCAGCTATTCGGGAAACACGTTAACAGTACAGAGTGACTATAAACTGGATCAGTACTCAGTACTCCATCTGGATCGGGCCGGAACGGCGTTTCTGAAACGAAGTTGCGTCACGAGCTGCTAAAAGTAGCAAAAGGCACAACTAAGTAACTATTTTATAGTTGCGGAAAAGTAGCATAATTAATTAGGCTTGTTTTAGAAAGCTTTCGAATCAGAAATGTTGCGAGAACTCAACGGTATTTTCAAATTTTCCACCCGTTGTGCTTGCAGGCGCTGATATGATAGCAAGAAAGCTGCCCTAAGCGTTCCATAGTTGGGTACCAAGAATATACTGTATATTGTTTATTTGCTGTGTATTTACTGTATTTGTTGTAACAATTTAGTAATACAGCAATATATTTCAATCGCTTTTTGAAATGCATTTTTCTGCTGTTATTTAGAATTGCGCTGCAGTAACTTCAGGACTAATATTTTAAGTGATTTAATTTTGGTGTAATCATTTATGGCAAATGTAACTTTTAGGGGCGGAAGTAAAATGCTATGCCGTTCTCTATATAGCAAGGCTAAGCCTTATTCTTAACCTAGGCGAAGGTCCCTGTATTAGCTATGTACTACGCCTAGGCCTAAGTCAAGGGGCTACCGCCCCCGAACCATCCTCTTTAAGCTGTTCTTCTTTCTAACGTTATAACGTCTGGCCGCTAAAGGTGACACGATCCTCTTTTATTATTTCTACATCGTATACTTATTTAATTATAAAGTTAGTCAAATTGATATAGATTTAACGTCGGTATTTACTTAGCTAGTGAATATGGTGTAGCTACTAAATATAGTAATTTTATGTGTCGGTGGTTAGGTAGGCTACAAGGGGTATTCCCGGTCCCAAACCTTCTCAACCAACCAAAAACAATCCGGCAACACATCCTAAAACCAAAAATATGGGGTTTCACCAAATTTATTATTATACGGGCATCATCCCACCAATTCCAAAAACCTTAGACTTCCTGATTTTTGTTGTTTTAGTTGCGATTAATTTGCGTATTTTACAACTGTTCATTTGATTAGCATGGGGTTGCCATGGGCCGGTCAACCCCCGGTTCGGAACCGGGGGGCGAAAAATCTCGGGGGTGCATGAACCGGGGGACAAAAATTCTCGGGGGGGGGGCAATTTTTTTTAAAATTTGCCACAATTCCTCAACAACGTGATTTACCTGCTAGTAAGTGCTCTTACTTAATTAAGTGACGATCGATGGAACCATGGATTTAGGTAAACTGGTAAGAGGCGCTGCCCCGCAGGGCGAAAATTTGAAATTTTTACTCAGAAAGTATGAAATTTGGCCCAAAAAATATCGCAAATAAACATTGGCTCAGAGTTTTTTGGGTTAAAATTCGAACCGGGGGCACCAAAATTCTCGGGGGGGGGGGGCCGAATCGGGGGCGGCCTTCGGCCGGGGGGGCAGCGATTCTCGGGCCCCCCCGGGATGGCAAGCCCAGTTAGCTAACATAGTTAGCTTATTTGGTTTTTAGTTTCTAGTCTGGAGCGACACAAGTACTATTCTTTTCTGATTCTTAACCGCTATAGAGTGTGTCAACAAGCGTAAAGAATTACGTTGAACGTATTTGAGGATAAAAGGTTCTGTTTACAACAAGCGTAAAGAACTATGCTGTTGTTATTATTTGGTTTCAAGTTAATGCGAAATTGCTTACATAGCTATCATGAGAATAGCTTGGTACCACCATCACGGTCATGTCTTATGAGCTTCGATATGGTTGCTTAATGTTTAACTGAGTTTTCTCTTGACTTTTTCTAGCATAATAGTAGTAAGCGTAAAGAATGGTTTAGAGGCTAAAAGTTTCTGTTTACAACAAGCGTAAAGACCGATGCTGTTGTTATTATTTGGTTTCAATTTAATGCGAAATTGCTTACATAGCTATCATGAGAATAGCTTGGAACAACCATCACGGTCGTGTCTTATGAGCTTCGATATGGTTGCTTAATGTTTAACTGAGCTTTCTCTTGACTTTTTCTAGTACTAATAGTAGTAAGCGTAAAGAATGGTTTGCAAGCTTAGAGCTTGAATATATGATTTTGGCTAAAGAGTTGTATACGTATAGATCAGAAACTTCGCAAATAGTTACATTAACCCTAATTAGTCCTAACATTAGTAATATTAAATTCCCAGATAAATCCTTGGGCCAAAAAATTAATAGTTCTGGTGATAACGTATCATGTAATAATAATTAGTAATAGTTCAAAATATCAGATTTGTGTCGAGTGAGCTGTTCTCATGAGTTACGTAGTTGTAGGGTGATTGCCTGAAAATAACCCGGGGCGAGTAAAGGGTGCGGATTCGGATGTCCCATCGATCTATCTTTATTCTCAAATACCACCTTTGGCCAGCTATTCGGGGGCCGGAGGAATTGAAAGAATAACTGGATAGTAGTTGGCCGCTACTGGTCAGTTCTTATAATAGTGTAGGTTGTCAGCCATCAGGAGAGGGCTAACCTAACTCTTAATCGTTTTCAGCGAAGTTAATGCGGTATGCCAGCCATCCGGGGACTATCGACTAAAATAAGAACTTGTATTAGCGTAAATCTACGGAATTAGGTACAGGTACTTAGTTACCCATGCAGTTGTCAGCCATCCGGGGGCGATTACATCAACCTTACAAGAGGAGCAATAAAGCTAACATAACCTAAACCTTAATGCTAATACAGAATAATAAAAACAGCTTGCGTAGAGCATTGAGTGGATTAGAGGGAAGAAAAACTAAATCCAAATTTACCGGTGTCGGAGCTTAATCTTTTTGTATGGCGGTGTATTCCGTGCTTACGCGACACTCCGAACCCCAGCGACTACTATAATATACCAAGTACACAATTAACTACAATTCAGGCCACCAGTTAATGTCACAATAAAGGCTGGGGGCACGAGTTCGTGGTCTGGCGTACCAGAGAAATGGTGATAACAAATCCTAGTGTCTCCGGTTTCGGGAATACTTCAACGGCTTTAACAGCTCAGCACCTACCAAGATAACTTTATGACGCTCTTTTCGAAATACCAACAACAGCCGAATAGTAGTAATTATTTATTCGTTATTCCCGCGCAGTGCCAATTCGCGCTGAGACCTTCGACGACTATGCTGATTTCACTGGTTCTCGTAAAAACAACGCGGGTGAACGGGAGCGTCCAATTAAAGCATTAACCCTCTTGAATTCAGAATCGAAATTCCTATGCAATGGCACTCCGCTTGTATACCAATAACACAAATAATACACAAGTATTACACGACACGTTTATCAACCGGCCAATCCGTATACCAATCGGATCACTTTCGCACTGCTCTCACACAATTAAATTTTCGTGGACGTAATATCACGTAAAAACACAGATGCATTTGAATCGACACCCGAAACGACTCGGGGATCAGATAGACTCACTGCCCAAATTGGAAAATTAATCATCGCTCACTCGGTCTTTTTATCCGAAAGTATGTTCCATTAAACAACAATGTATAGCGAAAACTCCTCATTACTAAATAATGAGGTTAAACCCGAGAAAAACTCGCATAATGTCGTTAAGAAAATGTACTCGTAACTAACGTAATGCTGAATGCAATTGATGACGAGACATTATCAACACCTCAGTTCTACTAAACATTTTAAAACGTGACGAAGCACTCTCTCTACACGCTAGAATAACACGCAGTACCAATCCAAAACACAATTCGATTTTACGTGATGTTGACACGTCGAAAAATTAGCTAGGTCATTAGCTACCCAATTCAAAACATAATCATAATACATCATCATTTCAATGCCAATTCACTATATATCAAGTAAAATGCATTTTGAAATATCGAATACGCCCAGCTGACGAACACAAACGGCATCGCGTGCCGGGTTAGAGTTATACGCGGTACACGCGAAAATAATAACATATATACTATATAATTTAGGGGAATTTTAATGGAAAATTTAAAATGAGAAATGGTGTAGGAAGGTGGGGGTGTGGTTTGAGAAAAGTAGGGGGAGATGGGTGATGAAACTTTAATGAGGAAGGGGGTAGGTAAGGGAGTTTGTATTACAAATTTGAGAAGTGGGGGTTGAGTATTTAGGAAATGGGAGATGTTTGAAAAATGTGGAAAAACGGAGAAAATTGGGATTTTAAAGAAAGGTGAAATTTATGAAAAATAGAGAAATGGGAAAGGGTTGGAGTATATATATGAAGGGGTATGGTAAGGGGAAAAGAATATTAAAATTTGGGATCGGTTGATAGGGTTTTGGGCAAATGGGAGATATTTGAAAAAGGAAAGAAAAACAGGAAAAAATGTGAAAATTTTAAAAAAATGAAATTTTACGGTAAAATAGAAAGAGGGAGGGGTATAGGTATATATGGGGTGGGGTTGGTAGATGGGAAAAGGATATAAAAATGGTAGTTTTTGGTGGGGTATTGGGGGAGGGAGGGTAATTTGAATTTTAGTAGAAAATGGGAAAAAGGAGAAAAATGGATTTTGAGTAGAATTTTGGTTTTGGGAAAAAAGGGCGAGTGAGGTATATATTATAGGAAAAAGGGTAGGGAAAAAGAAAAAGTGTGTTTTGGGGGTTTGGGGTATTTAATTTAGGTGGGGGAAGGGTAGGGTTATTTAGGGGAATTTTATTAATAAGAAATATTATAGTAATATTATGTTTAGTTTTAATTAAGTTAGGAAATTACATAGCTAGTTTATAATATATATAATATATACAGGTATACATATACGTTATATTACGAGAGATATACCATGCCAGGGCGATAAGGAGTACCAGGGCGGCGTGGGGGCGGCCCTTTTTTTGAAAAGAAAAAGAAAAATTTTGTGATGAAAAAGGCACCAGCCCCGACAACCGGTGAAACGATAGGTGAGAAGTAACCTAGGTGTACTAAAAAGGGTGCTTTAATTGTGTTTTAAGGCGTATATATTTTAGATAAACGTTTTTGTTGCCAGCTTTAGTGGTTGGTATCTGAATCCCGAGTGAGTAGAACTAGTCACGTGCAACGCTCAGTCTTCTCGCATGGCCACAAAAAGAATAAGCAGATGTCAAAAGAACGCGGACCACATCATTTTCCACCGGCATAGTACTGGCCACACCTCGAACACTACAAACTTTGGTGACGAATCCCGTCCCATTTTAATTTACGATAGCCGTCATAAAAATTCCCATCCTAGCTCTACCCCTATTCCAAAGTAAAAATATATATAACATTAATATTAGTGATTTTCCAGGCTACAAAGGGGGTTTTCGGGCCCAAACCCACCCAATCATCTTAAAAATAACCCAAAACGAGAAATTCGTGTTCTCACTAATTTAAATATTATCCCATCCCACCAAATGCTAAAATTTCAAATTTTATATACTGATTTTGTTATTTTTGTTTTACGTTTATTTGCATATATATTTTCTATTTAATTTCTTAATCAGGTAACATGTAGTTAAGATATTTCTAGTTTGGATCAGTTCTGTTCCGACTATTGTATGTATCGACGAGGCTTGCGTAAAGAATTATGCTGTTCTTGTTGGGTTGTTGAATTAATTGATTTGTAGCTTACATAGGTCATAGCTACCATAGTGTTGGTGGACTGGCGCTTTATGGTGCCTTCAGTTTGGCGGGTGATGCGGATACTGAAAATAGCTTTTGGCGTTACAGCAGTGATTTTCTTGTATTTTTCTTGGCTTTTGAAGAACATAGCGGTTATAACACAAACATTGTGTGGAGAGGCACGAGTATATGTATATACTATTCCTGAACTTTGTGTTGGACTTGGTATTTTATGCTTAAAAAAGGAGTCATCGGCGCTCCGAGCCTCACACCTAAGTGTCCTAAACTCAAGCGTTAAATAATTTTAGCACTATTATTCTTTATTGAAAAAATATGGGAACTATAGTGGCATATAACTTATATCTGGAGCGAATACCTATTAGATAACATATCAACTTTAGTAATATTTCAAAATATCGGCCTTGAGTCGAGTGAGAATTCCCCATGGAGTATAGCAGTGGGGTTAACTTCGTGAGTATAACCGGGCGAATAAGGTGTGCGGATTCGGATAACCCCATCGAACAATCCCTTTTCTCTTATTAACCACCTGTTGTGCCAGCCATCCGGATGCCGGAGGATTGAGAGAATAACTGGCATAGTAATCGACCGCTACTAGCCAGTTTTTTCTATCAGCCATTTGGGGGCGACTACACTAAAATAAAGGCAAGTATTAGTGTAATTCTAAAGTCAATAATGTAATTCTAAGGTCGAGCGAGGTTAAGTAATTATATAAATAATTGTACGGTGTGTCAGCCATCCGGAGGTTGCTGTATCAACTCAAAAGAGCGTTAATAAAGTAATATCTAACTTAAATCAAAACCAGTATCACTCAAATTTAAAGGGGTGCTTTAAATAGGGACTCGTATTAGAGTAAATCTAAGTGCGGTTCGAACGAGGGACCAGTTAATGATAACTTGCTTCTCTCTTATACCATCTCTTCATTAAGTTTCATTATTGGGATCTCTCAGTAACGGGCATAGCAATAAGAGAATATATCGTTAACACTAATTTACGGGCGAACCTGCGTTATTTTTGTGCTATATGGTATACATTGATTCTGTAATATGTTGACGCTTTGTTATCTTTTCTCAAGTATTGGCTAGCTATACTGAACGATATAAATTTGGGACTCGACTGATATTTCAAACATTGTCAACAAAATTTTATTTTATTGGTAAATGTTTTACTTGGGCGTCTTTTGTTCACGTGCATTAACCAAATTGGGTAACAAGCGGGCCTAGATGAGTCTTGTCTTACTCCGAAGAACTAGTGCTTCGATAGCGATAGGTATCCATTGCGCAAGAGATCAGCACGCCGCACGAAGCACTCACATGGTAACCACGATAGCTGTTTAACAACCGGTGCAACAAAATATCTTTTTAAATCAGAGCTATATGTTACCCAGGGTACCCAAACGAGAGGTATTAACCGAGCAAAAAATTTCGACTACAGACAGCGGCATACAAAATATAGCAATATTCGATCCATAAAATTTTTTGACTGTTTCGATTGCCATATAAACATTACTATATCGTAGCGATTTTAATTTCGCAGCGACTGGCGTTTACCACTACATTGTCGGATAATAATATTATATGGTCACAATTATTAAGACAAACTTCACAAATAGTTTGCCAAAACAAGGTTGCTTCGGACGCTCCCGACAATCACAAGGGACCCACCGACGATTCAACTGTTGATTATAACTGAGGATTTAAACACAACAACCGAAAAGGCATTGCACAGGGTCAAGGAGGTATGTCCCAGATTTTTAATGGCAATTTAATAGATAACTTGGGCCGTGTCAACAGTAGAATAATGTGGATTAAATTGAAATTAGAACAACAACTTTGCCCAGTATTCTCAGTGTATGCCTCGCAAACTGGAAGAACTGACGAGGACAAAGACGAGTTTTGGACCCAACTATCAGATAACACACGATTTACGCCAAGCAGTGTATCATGAAATCATTGTATGCGGTGATTTGAATGGTCACGTTGGTGAGCGAACAGATGGGTTTCCGTGCACTCACGGTGGACGAAGGTATGGCGTTAGAAATGAAGATGGAATTCGAGTTCTAAAATTTGCCGAAAGCCACGATTTATGCATCGTGAATACATGGTTCCAGAAACAGACAACCACATAATAACATTCAAGAGTGGTCCAATCAGCAGTCAGGTAGACTATATCCTAACACGCCAGTTCATCAGGAAACAGTGTATCGACGTGAAAATAATACCGGGTGAATCGTGCGTCACGCAACATCGTCTGCTCGTTATAGACATTCAGATCAAGTCGAAGTCTAAGTCACGTCGTACGCAGAGGTATCGTCGAATAATGTACTGGAAGCTATGCGAACCTGAACGCAAGCAACGATATCGATCAATCGTCGAGTCTGACCTCCTTCATGGCAACATAAATGGCTGGGAATCTTACGCGATCTATATAGCAACTGCGGCTAAGACTGTATGCGGACAAACAAATGGTAAACGACAACACGAACGTGAAACCTGGTGGTGGAATGAGGCGGTACAGCAAGCTATTTGTGAAAACAACGCTGCATTTAAACGATGGCAAACAACTGGAAGCGATGCCGATAAGAAAAAGTACAGGCAAAAAAATAATCAAGCGAAAAGAGCCATTGCAAGTGCAAAAGCAGCAGAGTGCCAATTTTGGTGTGACTCCAACAAGAATACTCTGATGCAAAAGCTATTCCGGGCAGCAAAACAATCGGCAAAATCCCGTAGAGACGTCGTTGGAGCATCTTCAGTAAAAGACGACAACGGCTACATAATAATGACGGAGTCTGTTATATGTGACAGATGGGCATCGTATTTTGAAAACCTACTCAACGAAACAAACCTTTTACCGCTGATTTTGACGCTCAGGCAGTAGAAGGTCCAATTCCTGGCGTTAACAAGCAGGAAGTCATAGAAGCGATGCGCTCGATAAAATCAGGCAAAGCACCCGGCCCAAGCGGTGTGACATTTGATATGATCGCAGCTTTTGGTGACGCTGGGTTAAATGCGTTCTTTGCAGTGGTATCGGAATTATGAACTTCAGAAACTATCCCCAGTGCATGGTCTTCAAGTACGACAATACCTATTTACAAAGGGAAAGGAGACCCTGCTTGTTTCTTCGTCGTATCGACTGCTTGAGCACAGCATGAAAATCGTTGAAAAAGTAATCGAAGCTCGTCTACGAAATTGTATAGAAATTTCGAACAATCAATGCGGATTCAGGGCTGATCGTTCAACTATTGACGCAATCTTCATCATCCGACACCTGCAAGAACGATATCTTAGCAAAAAACAGTCTATCCATCACGTGTTTGTCGATATGGAAAACGCTTTCGACCGCATTCCTCGATCAGCTATTGAATGGGCTCTGCGGAGACAATTGGTTCCTGAGCTACTAGCGAAACTGGTCATGGCGACTTACTCTCAAACACGGACAAAAGTGAGCACAGCTGCAGGTACAAACAAAGACTTCAAAATAGATGTTGGTGCACACCAGGGATCTATACTCAGCTCCCCTTTATTTATCCTGGTAATAGAGGAGGCTACTAAAAACATCAAAGTAGGACCGCCGTGGGACTTGATGTATGCAGACGATATAGTGCTCTCAGCGGAATCACGTGATGAGCTGGATAACAAATTTCTAACTTGGGATACCAGTTTATCGCACCATGGACTCAAGATCAATCGAGGCAAAACGAAAGTTCTCACCCCAATCGCCCGACAAACCTACTGGCAGATGGCCGTGCAGCGTATATCGCACTGGGGTGGGTCGGAACTCAATCTTTCGCCAGGGGTGTCAACTGTGGTGTCACAAGCGATACTCCGGCATTATCGGCTCTCTTCCACAAATGTTTGGTACATTTTTATGTCCAAGCTGCACTTCCAACAACTAGACGAACACGGCAACACCGGCAGCAACTACCGAAGATGAACTCGGCGTAGAAACTGTATCACACTTTCAGTATCTAGAGGACACACTGGACTGCAGAGGGGGAGCGGAAGCAGCTGTTCGTGGGCGCGTCGCCGCCGCATGGAAGTAGTGGCGAACGCTGGCCGGCATCATAACACAACGTCGAATCCCTTTTCAGCTGAGGTCACAACTTCACAGATCATCCATTTGTCCAGTGTTGTTATATGGCGCCGAGACGTGGTCGTTGACATTACAACAAGCCTTGCTACATCGTACAAAGCTGAAAATGCTGAGGTGGATGCAGCAAATAAAATGGCAGGATATGGTACCGTCAACGGAAGTACTTCGCCGTGCTCATATGGACGATATTTCTAGCGCACTCAAGCGACATCGACTTCGCTGGTTCGGGCACGTGGCTAGGAATTACAATCCTGCATTTAACTACACTATGAACCTTGAAGTACGCGGCACACGACCAAGAGGACGCCCGAAAAAGACGTGGCGGCAAGACGTTATGAGTGATATCGAGCAATTTGGACTACAGGAGACAGATGCGCTCAACCGCGTCAAGTGGAGAAATGGTTGGAAACGTCCCACCTCCGTCAGGGGACAACGGAGGCAAAACGAGGATTGAATCTAATAGATAACGCAACAATACAAGTACTGCTAGACAATTCCACAGATAATACAAATCAAGGGCAAAATAATTTTATGAACAGGCATTGATAAACCTCCCCAAGTTGATGAAACAACGCGGTTGAGTATAACCGAAATTAAGAACGTTCAGTCGCAGGCGTCACTTTAGTTGGAGAACGAACAAGATGTTACTGATTCTGTAAAAATAAAATGGCGGGAAATGCAAAAACTTTCGAACACACGAATGGCTAACTATTTCGATGAAATATCCAAAATTCCAAGCATCAAATTTTGAATAAACCTTCGGTCAAACAACCAATGGAGTCATCCCAAAATGTTCAAATTCAAAATCATGGATTTTCTCAAAACACTGGTGTGGAGGTACGCATTGACTCTAGTGCAGGGAATAAACCATGGGCGCAAATCCACATCGGTCAAAATGAAAATCAATTCAAATTCAAACTTCTGTCAACTGCTGGCGTTGGGAATCTGCATCGGGCCTGGCGCAGGCCATAAACCATTGGCGATATGTCACATTGGTCAAAATGAAAAAGTAACTAAAAATTTGCAAGTTTATAGCAATGGATCTTTTTAAATTATTGGTGTGGATGCGTGCATTGAACCTGGAGCGGGGAATAAACCATTGATAGAATTTCACACTGATCAAAATGGTAATTTAGTTCAAAACGAATATCGTAATCGAATGATTTTCGATTAGCTTGCACATATATAATATTCAAAGGCCGAATCAAAATCAAGCTTCGGTACATTGTCATGAAAATGATGACTCCAATCAGGCACAAAGCAATAATAGTAATCCGGTGAATGATGTTCTCGAAAATAGCTAGGATGATTCTAATTTGTCCTACCATTTAAGAGTGAATTATTACGACCCAAATCGCATATTAGTGGATCAAAGTACAATGGGGCAGCATGGAATCGAAGGACGTCAATGGATGCAAACTAGTCGGTAGTGGAACTACATTTGTGAGCGGAGCTTGGGCTTTGGCATTACGAATGTACTCAATTTTATGTTCTTGTAACTACATTGCATAGGGCTTTATCATTGGTAAAAATATTATATTTGAATTCTTCGACCCAAAAACCCTATAGTGGTTTGATCGAAACGATTCTATTTCAATAAATAACACAAATATTGCAAAATTCTCTATTTTAGCTGCATAAGCTTAACTAATTAGCTAATTACTAATTAACCACTCAAAATTTTTAATCCCAAATATCAGGTGCACACTCTGACATGATATGCTTTCAAACAAAAAAGTTTTTTAAAACCGGTTCAGTGGTTCTTGAGATCCGTCGGACCGAACGAATGAACGGACGGACATCGACCTTTCTACTCCCAGACAGAAAATAAAAACGCTTCGCTCGGCTTCGCCTCGCTCCGCTCAACAACATCGGAAACCAACATGCTTCAAAGGAACATGGATGTGCCTTTTGTTCTTTTGACGGATACTAACGACAATTACACTCTACATTCTAAGCAAAAGGTCAGAGAAAAAGACAGCGACATTATATTGATTGAGTAATAATAGGAATTAACGTTGTATAACAAAACACATACGCACATTAGGTGGAAATACTTGAAAACAACAAAAACAGTGCATAATCCATTATATTGTAGACGTACGCATGACTAACGAAAGAACAACGTTGATGACTGACGTGCTGTGACCACAATGAATTCTCAATACCTTATGAGGTGCGTGAAATAACGAATGAATACCATCGTTAACCAATGAACATTATGACTGGCCTGCTGTGAAAACAATTCAAATGCCTTTTGAAATGCACGAAATAATGAATAAACATCAAGCACGACTAACGAATAAAGTAAGAAGTAGAAGACTGACCTACTGCGAAAACAGTTCAGAAACCATTTTAAATGTATTACATGAAGTATATACGGAGCATACAGAAATTTCATCTCAGTCATATAAACCAACTCAGTCATTAATATCCAGTTTTCGGTCATAAATTGTATTCATCAGAGCGAGATACCAAAGTTTTGCTGGATCGCTATATTAGTCGCATACCTAACGTTATTCTCCACCGTGCTTTCGAAAAAGCCATTAATAGATAAAGCCATACGTGGCTGCGAATAACTAATACGTATACGTATATGTTGAAGCTAATAAAAGAATAATTATAAGATGTATTATATTCTCTCATATTGAATTCGTATTTTACTAAACAGCTGTATAATAATATTTTTGTATTAATAATTGCATAACACAAGCTGGAAACAAACGTTTCGAACTTAAATATTGCTGATAGCGTTGCGCTGTCGTTTAGTGGGTGCGGCTTTCTTGGAGTTTATCAGCTTGGTTAGTTTACACTGAAATTTTTGTTTTCAATTGCCGGTATTCCGAGCTAACTAAACTGGTACGTCGCAAGCGAGGGTAAAACGGAGCAAGCGTGGTTTCACTTTTAAATTATTTTTAATCACCTGTAACATTTGTATATACCACCCTAAAACATAGGCATTTGACGTATATACCACCCTAAGATCTCTTCAACCCTGAATCCATTGAAAATCCTAAAATCTTGTCGACCCTAAACCCAAAGAAAACAATAATTGACAACGCATCAGATATATGATCTTTAGATAACCAAACTACCGTATTTAGCCTTCCGATAAACCTATAGAGACAATTCTTGGTGACCTGTACGCGATACATCACCAAACAACTGAAGACAGAATGTTTTCTGGAAATCGGATTCATTGGCCCTAAACCCACTGAGAAGGCATGAAATATGCAATCTGGACTCTAGATAACAAAATCATTATATTCAGCATACCGAAAATTTTATATTACCTATATGTGATATATACCATGTTCTAAAGTACAGATGACATCCTATATTATGGAAATCGGTTTCATTGACCCTAAATACAATGAAAACGTCTGAAAAGGCATAAGATGCTATCGTAAAAATCTAGATAACCAAACCATCCTATTCAGCTTACAGGAAAATCTTTCTGCTGCCCTATCCACAGCCCTCCGAAAAGCGGGGGGGGGGGGAACTTCGGGGCCCCCATGTTTCCTCTCGGGTGAAAGTTAAAAGTTGGGAGGGAGGGATAAATTTTGCTTGAAAATACAAAATATTTACATATTTTCATGCATTTTTACTACCGTGAATGTATTTTCAAGCTAAAAACGATGTTTTAGCAATAAAATAGTGATATATAATTAATGTTAAAAACAATTTGGAAACAAATAACATAAGTTTTCAGACATAAATAATTTTTGGAATTAGTTGAACATGGGGGTTTCGGCCGAGTGGGGGATGACGGACATGGGAGAAAATCTCACGAACATGACGATTTGGGAAGTGGGGGCCGCCACCCCTCCGCTGTGGACAGGCTGGTTCTGGAAATCGTATTCGTTGACCCTAAATTCATTGAGAACCCAGGAAAAGGTTTAAAATACCAAGATAACCAAATCTTTGTATTCAGCCTTTAGAGATACCTATATATAAAACATTTTTGATGCTGTGCACGCAATACATAATCAGATAATTGGAAATGTACTACATTTTGAAAGTCATGTTAGTCGGCCGTAAAACACGTGAAAGCGCATTAAAAGGTATAATATAATCAAGTTACACGCTAGGTAACAAAAGCATCATGTCCAGCGTGTTTGATAACCTAATAGGCCGTCATTGTAAGCTAAAAACTAGCAATAACACAGCAGAATCTGAAAAATCGCTATTTCTATCAAAGGGTCGATGAACCATATTCGGGTCCGTAGCGTCACAGGAAGTGGTCCCACAAATAAGTCATAGTCAGTAAAGTTTTAGATCTCGATCAGCAAAGTTGTAGATTTCGAAGCCAAGCCTGTGTCGCGAGATATGGGCTGCGAAAGAATCGTACCCGTATGGCCAGATTTGGCAAAGAACCCTTAAAATCTTGTTTCATGCCATTTTGACCCAGAAGATGGTGAGCTGTTCGCGTTCAACTAAAAGGCACATTGTCGTCACTTTTGCTATCGAACAAAAATTTTGTCGAAATCCGTTCATTCGAAAAATTAGTCATGAATGACAGCGACAGACAAAACAGAAATTTTCACGATTTTTTCTCCTAGCGCCAGTAGTGGAAACTCCGCTCGCTTCGCTCGCTCCGACAGGTCACTATATATACATGTTGATTTGATTTCACTTCTATAATCTTGGTCTCTTTGGTAAAAATTTCTTTTATATTCTGACCTGTCCTCAACAGTCCGAAAAGTTTAGCGAGTTTTGGGGCCCTGGGTTCTGAGTTCGGGTGTTAGCCGGACCCTCGAGAACCCAGCCACAGCGTTTCATCATGAGCAAAAGTGGTCTTTCATATTTAAAAATATCTACAACATTGACATTCATAAATCGTGGATATTGTTCAACGTGGGAATTCGTGCGAGCGGCAGGGAGCAATTTGGAAAAATTTTACGAACATAGGGATTTCGAAAGTAGGGTAAGGCCCCGCCACAAATTTACCCACTGCGGACAGGTCAGATTATTATAAGCTAGGGACTTGTGCTGGCGAAATTTTTGAATTGAACTCGTTTGTTTTGGGCGGTTCATTTTAACATTTATGTAGACCCAAACCTAGGACATATCTATCCACCGTACAACAACTAGTGTTCGTCTTTCTGAAAACAAATTCAAAAAGTGAATGTAAATAATCAAAAAGTGTTAGTGGCTCCATGTGTAGTGTGAGCCTCCCTATCGAGGAAATTTGTTGGAACAGAAGAACTGAGGAAATTTGTCAGTTTGGGGAGGGGGGCATGGTTTCGGTCTGACTGCGCCAGACTGGTATTGATAGGGAAATATATATATTGGTCTTTTCGTATGTTTCAAGTTCATGGGCCCATTTGAAAACTATTTTATCATATATATAATTATTGTTTATGGAGATGTGATCGTTTTTTTGTATTTCGTGTTTGATGGGCTCAATTTTAAATTTATTTTTAATTAATCAGACTACACAAATAACTAAAGATTAGTTCATCATATCCCATCACTACGTATAGCTTCACTCGGTGAAAATGAAACCAAACTGCATATTAACTTTTAAACGGAGATATGACTATTTTCTTGTATTTCGGCTCTCGTGAGCCCTTTTTAAAACCAATTTTTACTTAATCTTACAACACAAGTAACTACGGTAAAAGTCATCATGTGCTGGTACATACAGCTTCACTCGCTTTGTAGATAGGCTCAATGTTAGCATTATCGTTGTGCCGTACCCGTATGGCCAGATTTGGCAAAGAACCCTTAAAATCTTGTTTCATGCCATTTTGACCCAGAAGATGGTTAGCTGTTCGCGTTCAACTAAAAGGCACATTGTCGTCACTTTTGCTATCGAACAAAAAATTGTGTTGAAGTCCGTTCATCCGAAAAATTAGTCATGAACGACAGCGACAGACAAAACAGAAATTTTCACTATTTTTTCTCCTAGCGCCATTAGTGGAAACTCCGCTCGCTTCGCTCGCTCCGTTTCATGTAAATACTACTGACAGATCACTATATATACATCTTGATTTGATTTCAGTTCTATAATCTGGGTCTCTTTTGTAAAAATTTCTTTTATGTTCTGACCTGTCCTCAACAGTCCGAAAAGTTTAGCGAGTTTTGGGGGCCATGTTCATCTTGAGAAAAACTTCAAACTGGAAGGGAGTTTACAGGCGCGAGAACCCCAGCCCTCCCCGCCGACCTCCTCAATGCTCTCCGAGCCCCTATAGTTTGCCGCCCCCTTCCCTCGAGATTTATTTTGCCCACGTGTTTTTCGGGCAAATATTTCTCCAACCACAGGTTTTAATGATTCGATTTGGCTATAAATATCAAGCATTATAGCTAAATATACTCTACGGTGCTTGCTGTAGTACTAAGTATATATATAGCTAATATGCAATGTTGTTGCGTCAGGTGTACTGTTTTTTCGCTGTTAAAAATGTCCTAAATTGATCCGTGGACCACGACCTCTTGTGCCGGCCCGACCCTGAGTTCGGGTGTCAGCCGGACCCTCGAGAACCCAGCCACAGCGTTTCATCATGAGCAACAGTTGGCTTTCATATTTAAAAATATCTACAACATTGACATTAATAAATCGCGGATATTGTTCAACGTGGGAGTTCGTGTGAGCGGCAGGGAGCAAATTGGAAAAATTTTACGAACATAGGGATTTCGAAAGCAGGGTAAGTCCAGTCTTTTGGACTTTTCGTCGGCTCCAAATTACGTACACAAGTCGAAACATTTGACTACGTAGGACCGTACCACCTGTCTTCCAAGCCATCGATGGGATGCCATCTTTTTGGCCGGTGCACTACCGTTCCGCATTGAATTGATAGCTATTCCGACTTCTTCTTCGGTGGAGGCGTCTTCACAGATGTCCAAGAAGCCTGAAAATGGAATGTCCGGCATGGTATCGGTAGGGGGAGGGCGATTCAACAGCTCTTCAAAGTGTTCTTTCCAGCTAAGAAGGCCTTCTTCTGGGTTGGCAGAGTTTGTCCCATTTTTTAGCTTTACAGCAATCGGCACGCTGCTCTTTGCCATCGCCTTCAACTAACCGCCAGTCGTCTCCGCTGTGTAGTAATCCGAATGTACATTCTCAGGTGAACATCTTGAATGAGGAGGGGACGAAATTTGAATTTTTAACGCATATTTCATGACATTTATTGCCATTTTTTGTTATGTGTACGGATTTTCGACACTGATGATGTTATATATTAGGAGTCGTAACTGCCGTATTAAATCACCAAAATGTCTTTTCCACCTTTTATTTTTATTTTTGTGTGATATGAATCAATATTGAACATGAGGGATTTTATGAAGTGGGGAGTAGAAAGGCCAGCAAATTTACGCGGATATCTGGGTATGGTAAACCATATCCCTGCCCGTTAGTATCCCCAGCCGTTTCCCATTTTGACAGCCCGTAAATCGGATTAAAAATTATACTAAATAGCAACTCTTTTTCGCCTGGTTAAATCATAATTTAAATGATGATTCGAAAATTACTCGCCGTATTAATAGATGCTTCTACCTTCTCCACTGTTATGGGCTACAAAACGATCTTAATTCATTATCAGCGTGGGCAGAACGTTGGTTACTAGAATTCAACGTCAGCAAATGCGCGTGTCTCCATGTTGCCATCCACAACCCCAAACATGTCTACACAATAAATGGCGAATGTGTTCCGGTTTCTAGTGTGGTTTCCGATCTTGGAGTAAAAATCAGTGAAACACTCAAGCCTTCAAATCACTGTGCCCACATAGCCGCCGCAGCTCAAAAAACTTTGCGTACGTGGAAGTACTGGGATAAGCGAACTTTTCTGACTCTCTACTATGCACTAATACGACCAAAGTTAGACTATGCAAGCTCTGCCTGGAATCCATACTACCAACGAGATGTGAAAATAATAGAAAGTATCCAACGACGAGCAACAAAATTAATTCCACAAATCCGAAATTTCACATACGCCGATCGACTTCAGTGGTTAGGAATACAGACACTCGAACAACGCCGTTTACGGTCCGACGTAATCATGGTATATAAACTGCTGCACGGTGTAGTAGACTACGACTGGAGCCGCCTATTTGCTCTCGCTCCCGCAACAGGTACAAGACAGCATTTTCTCAAGTTGCGACCATTGCAAACAGCTGGACTCGACTGCAGACACAACTTCTTTTCTCAACGTGTTATTGATGTTTGGAACGGCCTGCCCGAACACGTGGTGGCCGCTGACTCTCTCTCGAAATTTAAAACACTGCTCCACAGCTCACACACCGCCATAACATCGTAGCGCACCCGATACTGCCGTGATCAATTGCTTTTCAGTACAACAATTGGTCAAATGAAACAAGCCGATATCCTTATCGGCTCACGCCTGGTTATGATTCACGAAGGCATGATTTACAACGCTACGATGGGTATGGCGACGACTGGGCGAGCTGTAAGCATACCTGTAAGCATAATGATGTGCCTGTCACACAAATTAGATTTATACAGCTTCACTACATTTTACTGTAGCAGAAGTTGAAAGCATACACTTGCTACAATGTAATTATTTCAGGCGTAGCAGAATGTTTACTGAGGCATTCGAAGAGAACTTTGATGAATCGGGTTTGCCGAATCGCCGGTGCTTCCGCTGGATCTTTGACGGCGGCAGTACTATGCACTTGTCCAACTCGGCTCAGCGTACGGAGTTTTTTTTGTTGTATTAATGTAATTTTATATTACCGTCGTAATATTGAGTTTGTTTTTAACATAATGACATTTAAGGTTAGGCGTAGCTGAACATTTCATTGCTTTGATATGAATCGTATTCACGGGAAATATATTGATATTTTATTGTCAGCTTTATCTATGTTTTATTGTAATATTGCAAACATGTCACAACGCTTGTTTATTATATATATCGTAAATTTGTCAATCCAGAAGGCTTCATCGGAAAAACCCTATGCACAGCGAATTTGTTTAATTTGCAGGGAAAATGTGCAGCAAAACCCGGAAATCTGTAACATAGAACGTCAAAGTTATCGGCAAAGTTAATTTTTAAAAAGAGTTGTATTAATTTCATGCATAACTATTGCATTCAGTAGGGCAATTTAACACAGCAAGTATTGAACATCGCTGTTTCGACAACTTGTTCTATAATAATATATTTATATATCGAGGAATTATGTTGCACGCTCAGCTTTCATATCGATAAATGTTTACATATTTCAATTGTAGGACTGCTTTGAGGCCTTCTTTGCCCTTGCCAACGAGATAAATGACTTAACGTTTGGGGCAATGACACACGGGTTTAGCTTGATTCAGGTACTTCAATTTATTATTACCATTGTTACGATCGGTATTAGGCTATATCTGAAACGGTGCGAGTAAAGTGAGTGGAGTTTGCACTGAGGGCGCTAGGGGTAATGATCGTGAAAAAAAATTTTTTTATCTGTTTCTGCCACGTATAACTCATCTTCGCGTAGATACATTTCAATAAATTTTTTATGTTGTAGCAAAAGCGATTGATATGCCTTTTAGTTGAACGCGAACAGCTCTAACCCCATCTTTGCGGTCAAAATGGCAAAAAATAGGTTTTAAGGGTTCTATGCCAAATATGGCCGCACGAGTACGTACCTGTCCTTCGCAACCCTTATCTCGCGACACAGGCTTCGCATAGAAAACAAGGAATACAGAACCAGCCCATCGGGATATACAACTTTGTTGACCACAACTTTTTTGTGGGACCACTTCCTGGGCCACTGTGCTTCCGAATATAACTCGTTGACCCTTTCTCACAAATAGCGATTTTTTAAATTTCGGCATGCGGCTGCGTATTTTTACCTTACAATGACAGTTATCAAACAATCAGACACTCTGAATACGATGGTGTTGCTATTTTGATTATAACTAAACTATATTATACCTTTTCGTGGGATTTCGAGAGTTTTACGGCCGACGAACCCGCCCGATTTCGAAAATGTAGTGAATTTTTATTTGTCTGAACATTTATATACGTACTGCTTAGAGGGCTTGAAGAATGGTATATAAATCTATGTTTTTCGGTACGCTGAATAAAATGTCGTGGCTATCTAGAATACAGTGCAAATATTTCATATCTTTTCAGATCAATTGGTTTAGGGTCAATAACCCAATTGCCAGATTATAGTCTAGCTTTGGTATCTTATGTATAGTCTAAATGTATATATAATGAACGTTCTATGTGTAGATTTTCCGTGGGTTGGATCCGCTGGTTTAGTTATATAGGCACTGGCTCAAATACTTCGTGCGTTCTCAGTTGTTTTCGGTGGGTTTAGGGTCGACGAAGTTTTAGGGGTTTCAATGGGCTAAGTGTTACAAGGTGATTTCACAAAATGACCACTTAATGAAACCACGTTCGCTCATTCCATACTCGCCTGCGAGTTACTAGTGGTATATGGGTATGGTTATTTTCCATCTCGTAGATAATAATTATGCGAGCATCGGATAAAAATTGCTCAGTGCTAATATGATTGCAGCATATAACTATGTAGTTCTGTATGTACGGAGTTCTGAAACTTCCAAAGCTTGGCGTCAGCTTTGATGCCGCTGCCTGGTAGGGGAGCACCAAAGTCAGGGTCAATTATGTTGGAAACTTAGTTTTATTCAAAAATTGTAATTTATGCATAAATATAGTCTGAGGTCGAACTAAAAATGTGTCATTCACAAAGTTCACAGATGTCGAAGACAAAATGTCGCGGCCCTAGAGCCAAATTTGAAACGTCTTAGTGTTAAAATCCAGGAGCCGGAAGCTGGCATATCGGAATCGTGGTCAGCCAGGTCGGGGTTAGTCCATTAGGGTCCTGCTGTTGTCAGAAGTCTGGAAACTAACAAACGAATAGTGGAAATTTGCCGATAGGTATGACGCTTTTGTATTACTTATGCTGTGATTCTTGTCCGGAGTTAATTTATTCTCGATGGGCACAGCTTGCATTTCAGATATTACCCGTGAATAATGTTGGTTAGGTTATTATTTAACATGCTACTTCACATTATTTAAACCCATGGCTATGCGTAAGTCCTAATTTTCCGCTATGTGCATTATCGCGATTTGTAATACACGAACACGTAGGGCTCTCTCCAGTTTCTATTTTACGAATTAGCATCGCAATTTACTAGAAGAATTCCTTGCAACTCCACAATACATCGTGTTTTAGGTTGCATATTTTATACTGATAGAAATGCGTATATAGCTCTTCAATCCAGCACGTCATTCAATGAACACGCGCAAATTTCTTAAACCAGGTAACGCATGCGTACTCTGATTGCGTTCGTATATGATGGAATAATAATTTTGTACTATCGTTGGCAGAATATTTGTGACTGCGAATTATTGCATGTTTCACTTCACGTTTTGACAGAATAATATCAGTGTACGCACCCAAATTGTTCTTATGCATTATCGAATGCTGTACGGTCGCTGGGCTGGTTTTGTTGATCAAAATATATGTCAAATCTAAAAATAGTACAAATTGTGTATGTGCAAAGACTGCCATTACATGGGGCATGAAGTGAAATCGCCATACCAATTTACGTTGCTTTCAGAGATAATATTACAAATAAAAACATTTTCATTAAGTATTAGTGAAGAGTTACGTTGAAGTTTTCTCAGTTCGAAAAACGTATTTATCTTTCTGTGCTTAGCTTTGTTTTGTGGCTCTTCAAAGATTTGTACTCCGATTTAACATTGGCATTTTGCCCATGCAAACAACAGCATTAGGAGTTCTGGAGCTCTTCAGCAGCTCAGAAGACAAAACTCGGCTTTACAGAATTATAACTACGCAGGTTGCTACTGTGTTATTACAGTAAAATGCTTTGCAACTATGAGTTATTCATTGAAATAATAAACCTGAAAAACACATTTGTCAAAATTTTCTTGCTTGTTCCAGGTGAACGGTGCTCTTAGATTTTTATATGAGCCATTAAACATGTTGGAATCTTTAGACATATATAGTAAGCAGGGAATAACGAGAACTGCCCATTGAAATCAGATCCGGGAACTGGTCTTCGAAACTTATACATAGTAAAATAGATGAAGGACGGAATGAAGGTACTGTGGATTTAAAATATATTAAAAATAAATTTTTTGCATGAAAATTAATGTATTGCTATGACATTATTGCCTCTCTGGGACTTTGAAGAGTCTGAGAAAGTTAAAATATTTATTTATCGATGAAGATGACGCTTTTTTGGACTCCCATTAGAAAAATGAGTCCTGCTGTGTAGGGTTTGCGTAAACTGCGTCAAACTGAATGTTCTTGTAACACATGGAGCATCGGCTAGACAATTTCGCCGCTCTGTCTCCAATCACCTCCGTTTACTAGACATTTATAAAGTTACTGTACAGCAATGGATACTGACTTTAGAATTTACAAGCGCATTGGTGCTTCAAGCAATTTATACCGCCCAAGCTTACAGCTAAGTACTTCAATAATCCATATTCTATTATGTATATCAAGTCGGACCGGTCCAAGGATAACATATGCCGCAGATTCATGAAAGGGTAAAGGGTAATCTGCTACAAGCATCGATCTAGCTTTGTTTTGTTGACAAACTCCCGCCGGGCGAAGGTTTCTTGCTCAAATTGTGTCTTACTTACGTTTCACAGGCTAATTGACTGAGTTAGTCTTTTCTTTTGTTTGATTGTGTTAGAACTTCATCATTATATAACGTATAGATTGGACCGCAGTTGAAGCATTATTTATTTGACCTTGATAACCAATAGGTTGGGCTAATTTCGTGACTGCTTGCTAGGAGGATCTGTTGTTTGTAGAATTTGAGTCAAAACGGTTTTTAAAGAGACCCAAAATACACGAAAATGGTAATATGTTCACAACCTTTCGAGGTATATGGGTGTTTTTGGTCTTATTTTGTAGAACAATTAATCATTATTTATGTAACTCGAAATGGTGTGCTGATATTGTCATTATGTACGCTGCAGGGCTGTGCCAAAAAGTGTTTTCACTAGCCCTTGGATCCCAAAATACATCAAAAAGGTAATATACTCGCAACCTCTCGAGCTATATGGGTGTTTTGGGCTCATTTTTCAAGATAATTTATCCTCTATGTAGTTGTACGTCGGTAGCACACTAATTGTGCATATCTTCGCATTTCGCAACTATGCAAGTAACATGGCTGATGTTCGGTGGTTCATAATGCTCAATATTGCTGTGTACGTTTTTCTAAATTGCGTATTGAACACTTAGAATTCACCATCTTAGCGATAGGGCTAGCTAGTTGTGATATGTTAAATTTTTTCACTGTACACTTTACTGTAACTACATATTTCCGCAGTCATTCATTTCATTTTTCTGATTTCTGTGGAACCATGACAAATTACGGTCATATTTAAGGTGTACTTTGGGTTGTACGAAGTTATTGAAAGCTTTTTAGGCTTTCATTGAACGTTTGGTTGGTTACAGTTTTAATTATTGGAATCCTGCCAAACTACTATTTGCAAATCACTAAACATTAAAAAATTGGAATAGCTTCGATTATTATAATTATATTGTCGTCCTTGATTCATAATAATCAAATTACTGTTGCAAACACCGCTTACAAACTGTATTCGAATATTCTCGTCATTATACTCTCGGCACATAGAAGAGTGACTTCAGACAGCGATTACAGGTTTTGTTTAACTTAACTCGATTGCAATGCTACTTAGCCAGCCGCAGTTATCTGTCTCTTAGATGTGCCTCGTCTTTCAAACACGAAAGTTGTGTTATGATACAAGCATGTCTGCTGCAGCAAATGCAGAAGGCCGATCTTTATATATTACGATTGAGATGTAACATGTACACTAACAGATTCGCAATGTATAGGCTTTGGGCTGTTTAATCAGTTATCTTTCACAGGTGTATAATTAAATAGTAAGAGCTTTTGGTACACTGACTGTTCGCTTTAAGTCGCCTAATTTATACATAACGTATAATCTTGTTTAGCGTTTAGAGGCGATGATCGACGAAATACTTCCGCTCGATGCTCACTCATTGGCACTCGACAAAGCCCACATATCAATAACTCGCAGGTCTGATCGTTCGAATTGTCTAGCGTCCAAATTCTACTCCCGTCAAGAATTTATTCAGGTATTCCTTTTCTTCAATATTTTGCATTTTCCCCATGTCCTGCCCACCAAAAAGCAAGCATCCCTGATGTCAACTCCAAAATACCTTAATATGTGAAACACTATCTGTTGGATCCGTTGATATATCAAATATTAGTGGTGTGATTATTGTCTAGCGCGGTACAAAATTTTTGTACATCTACGTAGATCTGATTTCGGTGTCTTTTCAAATCGTAATATTGACTGAATTTTATTGTGGAAATGACGTGCCTCATCGTGTGAGCTAAAGATTTTACTTTACGCGTCGTTGTGTATGATTTTCTCAACTTATTGTTGCATTTAGGAAAGATGCTAGTGTTTCGTGGGTTTTCGACACTACTATAATTTGATAGCAAAAGTGACGAGCATTTATACTCAGACAGCTCTGACCTCATCTTCTGGGTCAAAATGTTAAATAAACAAGTTTTAATAGTTATTTACCAAATCTGGTCTTACGGGTATCAGTTTTTCGCAGCCCATATCTGGTGACATAGCCATCACATCAAAAAACCGAGACAGATTCAGCTCATCGAGACCTAGAACTTTGCTGACCCGGGGGCCACTGTGCGGCTGAATATAGTTCGTGGAGCCTTTTCCGGAAGTAGCAAATTTTAAATTTTCGGCAATGTTTTTCGTATTTTTACCCGCCTATTAGGTGCCTATTGGGATATCAAGCTTTTGCTGTCTAAATCCCGGCATGATTATATTGTGTGTTTTCCTGGGACTACAAGAGTTTTACGGTCGACAAATCCGATTTCCGTGAGTTTTCAGTTATGTATTTCCTTCAGGGCAGCAAGATTGGTATATGCAGGTTTTCGGTACGCTGAATTCAATGGTTTGGTTATTTAGAATGCAACACGAACATTTCATGCCTTTTCAGATGTTTTCAATGGGTTTAGGGCCAATGAACCCGATCGCCAGATATGTAGTGTATCTTAGTATCATTGTTATTTATTGCGTACACGACATGAAAAATGGGTTTTTCGGTGCGCTGAATACGATGGTTTGGTTATCCAGAAGCTAGCACGAGTACGTCATGCGTTTTCAGTTGTTTTCGATGGGTTTATGGACGACGACGTTTTAGGGTTTTCAATGAGATCGGGGTTACAGAGGTTTTAGTGTAGTATATACATCAAACACAAAGCCTGTTACAAGTGATTACACAAAATGAAAACTCGATGAAACCGCGCTCGCTCCGTTTAGCCCTCCTTTGTGAGTTACTAGTAATACTACAGTGTTGTTAAATGATTTGCTGAGGAAGCTGTCGAACTATTTAGATGTCAGTGTGCGTAAATCTGTACCCATATCTAAATGCTTTGGGTTAAAACTTTAATGTTGTTTTTGAGCTCTGGTTACCCGGGTTATTTCTTTTGGATCTTTTTCTGATAGTTTATATGAACTTTTCTTAAGCCATTGAGTGTAGAGTCTAAATCTAATGCCGGTTACGTAGACAACCAGTTTTTATATTCAACAAGTTGATTTTCCAAATAGGACCAACTTATTAATGGTATTATCAAGAGTGCATAAGGGAACATATGCCACTTCCTTGATGACACGGGCGGTCTTGGCCCTTTCTCCCTCATTTCTGAAGGAGTTGATAGGCATCATTCACAGCCCACACGTTTTGTGCGCGATAGTTCGGACCCCCTCACCCTAAGGGTGCTACCCTCTGAGGATATTGACCGCCCGCGAGGGCTTTGTCTATTCTTTCTAAGGGTACTGTCGTACCTCTCTTGGCGCGTCGCACCCGATCACTGCACACCCAGAAATGTTTAGCAAAAATTGGGGTAAAATTGGCAAAATGAAGAAGATTCGCGGGGCGTCGTCCACTTTTTGAACACACCTTGTAGCACCTCCCCTTCCAAGAGTATTTACTACCACACCCTGCCCCCCCCCCGTCCCTTAGATGACCGCCCCTGCTACGCACCCCCCTCAGATGACCACCCCTCCGCTACTGCCCTGAGATGGCCACCCCCTGCTTGAGACCTCGGAGCGTCACTTTGTATGGCGTTGGATTAATGCCTTGCGTTAGTACGCATTACATGGGCACACCATTTTTTATGACAATCACGAGCTGAAGCATTGAAAAATCCGTTTTTACAAAATAATATTCGCGTTGTGTCAACTAAAAGTCTGTCAGTTTCTGTGAACGCCAACAGGGCCTTTGTGATGTAGGTTGAATTTACGTACGCTTACATATCCCACTTTTGTATGTTTGCGCGCATTCTTCTTAATGGCATTGTGAATCGGACATTTATGTGTACATTCTCCATCGGCGAAATAGTGTGACCATTGATCTGCGATATTAGTTTGTAAAAAAGTGTCCGTGAACAGCGCCTATAATTTCTTCCTGTACCATATATCGTGACACCGTGTAATAAAGAGATTGTGTTTTGCGTTTTAGCAGACTTGATAAAAACAACCATGACGTATGTACTTAAAATCTACTCACACATTACGATCATAAATACGAGTGGTCGATTTCAAGGTTGCAAAAATGGTCAAAATCATTAAGACTACTGAATACTTTTTTCTACCCTGTGTCTCTTTTGAGCTCCGCCTTGAGATACAATAAATTATATTTAAATTAAATACTCTTATTTTAGTACCTACTTGCAAGCTGCTTTATACCGGTTTACGCTGGTCCTTCAGAAGACTGCCCGGTTATTGATGGACAAGTAATTTCATGTGTATTTTAATTAATCATCTTTTCTTTGCCAAACTTGTTTGTATTCATATATCACATGGAATTATTTTTATTTTCTTGTGCAGGCACGATACAAGTATGCGAGCACATTCCTTTTTCCTGCGCGATATAAGTATTTTTTGTATGTACGTCTCGTATTTTCGTACTGGCTACCTATCGTGCCTGCTATAGACGACTTGTAGACATTGGGCTCAAAGTTATGTAGTTGCTCGTCCGGCAACGGCCCATACGTCAAAACGATTAATTCTACACAGGAATCACTGTAATTTACTACATGTAGGAGGTTACGATATAAACTTATAGGGTTATTTAACTGTCTAAACATTTTAGTTTCGTTATTTTAAATATGCGTTATGTATGCCGTTAAATTTCTGAGTTAAGAGAATACTGTATTGAGTTTTGTCACCAAAAATGGTCAGAATGGTCCAATTTTTAAAACGCGGAAAGTCTAATTTCCTCAAAATTGCGGTCAACGCTTCATAGGGTGTCCGCGTCCGGGAATATCCGGGAAAATCCTGGAATTTGCTAAAAACCTTGTAAAATCCGGGAATTTTCCAAAAATACCATCAATATCCGGGAAATCTTAAGGCTCACCGCAACCAAGCGCGGTGTCTGCCGGCTCCCCGCAACCCGGCCGCATAGGAATACAGTTCAAGCGACTCATCTTAGCCGACCAAGCGCGGTGTCTTCCTGCTCACCGCAACCCGTCTCCATATAATAGGAATATACATCAGTGATGTATGGAGTTATCTTAGCCGAACAAGCGCGGTGTCTGCCGGCTCACCGCAACCCGGCCCCATACGAATATAGTTTAAGCGACTCATCTTAGCCGACCAAGCGCGGTGTCTTCCGGCTCACCGCAACCCGTCTCCATATAATAGGAATATACATCAGTGATGTATGGAGTTATCTTAGCCGAACAAGCGCGGTGTCTGCCGGCTCACCGCAACCCGGCCCCATAGGAATATAGTTTAAGCGACTCATCTTAGCCGACCAAGCGCGGTGTCTTCCGGCTCACCGCCACCCGGCCCCATATAATAGGAATATACATCAGTGATGAAAGGAGTTATGTCCAGCCGTCATTGTCACGAATGCGTCCCGAGCTGAGAAGCGTATGCAGATTCTGCTTGAAGTTCTGGTTGAGTGCAATCGTTTGTCTCCTGAGATCGCGGACAAGGGAAAGCAACAATTCGCCGAAGCAGTGAAATCTTCTGGAACTGTGCGGGCATGTGGGGAGTTGGACAAAAAAAAACTCAACGCTTGGATGAACTATTTTTCGACTTATGGGGTAACGAGGAACATTATTATGAACTGTGGTCTGTGACCAAAAGAGTGCTCATTTTATCCCACGGAAATGCTACGGTGGAGGGAGGGTTCTCAGTAAACGAGGACATGCTGGTGGAAAATCTGAAGAACGATTCTTTAGTTGGGCTGCGGATAGTTTACGATGGAATCAAAAGCTGTGGTGGGCCGCTTGGTGTTTCTCTGACGCCAGATCTTCTGAAGTCTGTGCGTTGTGCTCGATCCCGGTACCGTGAAGCATTGGAATGCAACAAAACCGCGCTGCAATCAGCGTCAGTCCAGCGCGTTGAGCTGAAGCGTCAAGCGGAGAAGCAGCTAAGCGAGCTGCAGACGAAGAAGATGAAATTAGTGGTTGACTCCAAAGCTGGAGAAGAGCGAATCAATCGACAGATGGCTGACCTTCAGAAGAGATTGACGTAAACCGCCTGCAATTCGGCTACGGTTCCAGAAATGGGAAAAGGGGTTTGGGCATCCCTTGCCTCCGGAGTCCACAAGACGCAAGACTTGAATACAGGGAAGGGAGGTTCGTTTAATTTTTTGTTAGACTTAGGTTTTTCATTTATCGAAGTACATAATTTACGTTTTTGTTACAAAGAGTGAAATGAGAAATCCGGGAAAATGGCCAGAAATATCCGGGAAAATCCTGGAAAATGATATAAGAATTAGCGCGGACACCCTGGCTTCAAAAATGCATCTTTGTCTGAATGTATCACGCATAAATCTACAAGTGAATTGATGGATTTTTGCATTTTTTATTCAGTGCGTATAGAATTAAAATGTGTAGCTAGCTTTGTGTTTGCAGGCCTTCCTGTATATATTCTCGCAAAACTAACAAGGTAGAGATTTGTGATTGTTGCCATTTCGAATTTAGGAGCATGTTAAGTTATAACTTTCCTTCAGGCGTCGGATTAAGAAATCTAAGTACATAATAAATTTACTACAACAATACTTTTTGACAGAGGCATTTTCGATAAGTTGCTTAACTTTACCGCGAAAACCTAAAGTTTGACTGAGCTCCCAGCTTGCTTGGCATGACGATTGTAGGGCTATTTTCGAGTAGAACAATTTGGTATAACTAATTTATCTAGATGGGTGTAACGTTATTTGAATGGAATGCTGTAGGTGTCTGAATGTTGTGGCAAAATAAAATGTTGATTTAATATTTATTTAATTGCACATAGAGGTTTTAATGGATCTAATTTCTCTGGTGTGGATTGTGGTGAATGTTATGTAGTTATTCTATTTGATCATCTACTGAAAATGATCTTAACGTTGTTCTTAATGTATTGCTGGTGACTTTTTGGAATTTGGAGATTCAACGACACAAAATAGTTTTAAGCACAAACCACCTACGCTTCCACCGATTGCTGTCGGAACGCAAATTAGGGTCATTTTAGGCTACGATGTCCTTTTGGTCTGGGGTGTGTAAAAATGGATATTTTGGTCTGTAGCACAGAAACGTGGAGGGAACTGGCAAAATGTTATTTACGCTAGGAAGCCTCATTACTTAGCTATTTTAAACTTTGAAAATTTTTGGCCTCACCCCCGACATAAGGGGCTAAACATCCACATAGGCCCTAAATTGACAGAAACCGTAATGACTAATTTTACGACCCATTTTTTCCGGGTAGTGCCGTGGCGCGGTGTTAGAAATTATGACCTTAATTCTTTTTTGTGCAGAATAAGTCAGGTCTACACTACGTTTTTAGTTACACAATTTTCAAATCTACTCCAATCAGTGATAGTGGGTGCGGCCGATATGGAATGAACCCACATTTATTCCCCGACCTAATTTTTTTGGCCGTTACTTGGTACATAAACGTTGTTCATAGATCATACCTATCCCCTGGATACCTTTTGAAAAATACTTACCCAGGGTCTTCTTGTTGCTTTCCCCGGCATCAGGGTTAAAAGATCGATTTTATCACATTTGATTACCCCCCACCATTGCTAGTTTTGGGTATGGTGGAGTGAGTACAACTCTATTAATTTGTGTGTTATGGTTCATTCCCATGAGGAAGAGAATGGAGCAACAACCTGAGCTCTATCTCACGGTCGACCTGTTGGTCTCAGGCTTTTACCCCCTCATACCACCACCAAAATTTCGAAAAATCGGCTATGTGACGTTATTTAGATGAAATTTCACGCGTTTAGTTCATAATACACTGTGGCACTGCGTTTCGACCACATATTATGACAAAATTATTTTTTGAAAATTTTCGAATTTGCTCCCCTCCTACTACGTTATCAGGCATGCAAACTGGCGACTAGTATGGCGTGCCATCTTGCACCCCTCACGGTGAAAATGGTAAGTACAAGATTGCTTTTGAATAACTCAAGTTCGTGCTGCATTATAGGCTCACAAAGATCACAAAGATAGTATTTTGGGGGCATGCCGGGCACCATTTTACGGTATCTTGCTAGGCAGCAGGGGGTGGTATCTGGGAAGCCATAGCATCAGAACGGTTAAAAATTTTACTATAACGATCTCAAATTCGGAATCCTTGACGTTTTTGGTCATATGGTGTAAAAATGTAGATAATCGAAGCTAAAAAGTCATTAGTCATTTTTTCTGGGACAAAAGGACATAGTAGCGTGGAATAACCAATTACTAGCCTAACTTAGTTGTATTTGAGCATTTAGAAAGGCTGTAATGGGTATTTGGTTAATGTTCAATGCGGAGAAAGCAACGGTATCGGCGTACAATGCATGTAATAGGACAAAATTCATACATTGTTGAAAACGACTTTGAAATTTAGAAATTTTAATTAGTTACTCGTGAATGTTTTTATGTATCTGCTTGTTTACTTGAGATGAAATGGAAAGGGTTCTGTGAACTCATTTTGAAATGTGCTGAAGTTTAAAACACTGTTCGCTCAATGTATTGTAGGTATGCTATTAAGGTTGAAACCTTTCAGCCTAATTAGTGACAGTAGTAGCACACATTTGCATCTACATAGACAATGAGTCGCTCTCAAAATGAGATAAATCCCATATAGCTAGAGCGGTAGCGGAGAAATTACCATTTTCGTTTATTTTTGGTTCCAAGGGTCCATTCATAACCGGTTTTTAGCCAGCCCAGTAGCGTAACAGCTCGCAATAGCAACACACCAATTGCAGCTACACAAATGATGAATTGATGTACCAAACGAGACCAAAAGCAAACATCGAGTGGTTATGCAGATATTGCTATTTTCGTGTATGTGGGGTTTCACGGGTATATTTCAAAACTCGTTTGGAACCAAATCCTACATCCTAAATGAATCTCGTAGCAAATTTTTATACAGTGTTATAGGAACAAATTGAGCCCATTTTGACACAAATACCTACACCGGTTGCTGAGTTGCAGTAAAAAATTTGATTTTAAGACGCCTTTGCGATTTGATCCATGTCTCGGTGGCCTGGTCTTTCGGAGCGGAACATGTTGGAATCACTCTTGACGCCTAACCTAAGGGTACAAATAAAGATTTCAAGCTACCAAACAATCCACCCGGCCAGTGTTGAGCTATGTGTATCATCCTAAAACCCGATAACGGACACTGTCAAATTTCATAACCGTCACGGCTAGTAAAAATTTTTGCCTTCGTCCGTTTCACTCACTACACTCAGAATTCTAACTACACTACAGTCTTAATAGTTTCTCAAAATTAGAGATAGCTGGTTTATATTGTTTAGCACATCATGATTCGTAATTAACAATACCTAAGTATTTGAGCGTGCTTTTTCGTCCACTCCAACCAACCATAAAAATCCAATGGAAGAAGATGAACAGATATTCGAGAATTAAGAATTAGTGTGTTGTGCACTCAATGAGATTTATCTTTGATTTTATCGTTTAAATGTATGCAGCATTCTGCAGCATGCCAAGACAGTATTCCAATTTTTAGGAATACGAGGATGGCGGTATGACAAACAATTTACCGAAATTTGACGACATTGAAACGATTACTGTGTCGCCATTTAGTGGTGAAGCTGATATTTCGCCTGCAGATACAAACATCTTCGATTGGACCATGACACTGTTCAATCAGTCGTTTTCAGTTAGTTGACATCGATTTTGTTTTGTTACAAGCGTTTCACTATGTTTCTAATAAAAATTTTTTAGTATCTAATAAAATTTTTTATAACAACTAAATTAAATAAAAAAATTTAGATACTATTATTATTAAGTAATATTAAGTTTAGGAATTTTAAAAGCAATTAGTATTAGTGTTTAAGGCCCCTAAGGTTAGCACGCCGCTTCGCTGTTTTCTGAGGAAACAATAATAATTACTAAATAATAACTTTGCAGGTACTGTTTTTGCTTTCATGCTACGGCTCTCGTCATAATTATTTACCGCTGTTCACCCATTGTTCGATTGTTGCTCGCGGGAAAATGAAATTTTGGAGATTTTGTTTTGTTCCCTGGTTAGCACGCCGCTTCGCTGTTTTCTGAGGAAACAATAATAATTACTAAATAATAACTTTGCAGGTACTGTTTTTGCTTTCATGCTACGGCTCTCGTCATAATTATTTACCGCTGTTCACCCATTGTTTGTTTGTTGCTCGCGGGAAAATGAAATTTTGGAGATTTTGTTTTGTTCCCTGGTTTCTCGCTAGTTTGTAACGCGAGTGTCAATTGTGGCGAGTACTAAACTGTAGGTCCTTAACTGCGACCGCTAAATTTTAACGTTTTCCAAGAACCAAGTGCTTGAAAATCCATTTGATACTGTGTTTGAGCTACGATACTAATGAGTATATTATGTTTAGAACAAAAGTGCTAACTTCTCGTGGTAATTTTCTGTTCGTTTGTACTGTCAAGCTAAATGGTCCGTGCTCTACGAAGATGTTACAGATAGTCCACTGGGAAAGTTCTGACGTTAACGGTATGGAACTTATACTCTGTGGCAACAAAATTAGGCATATTGTAATCC
This sequence comes from Trileptium ribeirensis, assembly GCA_030248225.1. Classification (NCBI taxonomy): domain Eukaryota; kingdom Metazoa; phylum Nematoda; class Enoplea; order Enoplida; family Thoracostomopsidae; genus Trileptium; species Trileptium ribeirensis. The sequence goes on from JASANE010011534.1 coordinate 50,123, forward strand.
AAACAATGTTATTTCGCCATCGTTTACATTGATGGAAGGTCATATTATAATATATTGCATGTATTATATTTTTGCTGAACGTTTTGGGAGTGTGATCAGAACTGATACTCCCGCGATCAGATCCAGGAGAACTGGATTTTTCAAGGTGGTATGAGTGCATTAACAGGTTCCTCTGGGGCCATCATAATGTTCCATAGTCAGCGTTTTTAATGAAACACTCTAAAATAGTTATAATAATATATTGTTTTAAAAACGCTAAAAAGACGTATCCATTGCTGTTAAAAGCAGTTTTTTGGATTATATCTGCGGGATTTAATAGAATTTATTTAGCTTTGGAACAGGGCTTCAAAAATATTTCCTATTTTTTGTGTCAGCTGAGGTTTTACCACCTGGTGGGACAAAAATAACTGTCATGGGGTATTGAACCAAAAATTTTATTCTCCTTTGGCTCTCAAATACCAATTTAAAGTGCCTTAGTACCAGCCTGGATCAGCCCAGCTGGCGGAGTTCCCTGAAATAGCTCACATTTGCGACAAATATAACATTTTCGTCCGTTTATTGGTCGCATAACTGATACTGACGCTGACTGATAGTTTTTGCAATTTTTTTGTTGGACGCGCAAAAATGCGGCTGTAATTGTGAACCTAGCTTTGCGTTGGTACTGGGCTGACATTAATTTGTCACTTAGATTTTCACAAAGCCAATACGAATTGGCGACTTTTTGATTTCGGCGATTTAAGCTCCACTAGAATTTTAGATTATATGTAACTTTCTAGACCTATGAATCCTCTCACGAGAGCTACAACTTTACTGTTTAAGCATTTGTGTCAGAGCAGTCGTTTTCGAGCTATGAGCCGGAGTTTGAAAAATAACCTCAAAAAGCGAATTTTCAAAATTTTGACTAAGTAATTTTCTTGCTTGTCGGTGGTCAACGATGGGTTTACAGGGTTATTTAATCAGTTAAACATTTTGGTAGCATTAGTTAAACCCTGCATTGGGTATATTATAACCCTGCGGACGGTGTCTGAATAAAATTTGCTAAATTTTGGGGCCAAAAATGATGAATTTTTGTCACTTTTTCGATATAATACATAGGTGTAATTAAATTGTGGCTATAGGTTTTAGAAGTTACTGAATACGATGAAAGCAATAATTGTATTTGCGGGTATGGATCAAAAAGCACGTGGACTAGCCTACATACGACGTAAAAGCACTCTTCAAATTATAATTTTTTTTAATTTGTGATTTATAAACTTCATGAGTTTTCTTATTTTGGAGCACCGGAGGATAAAATTAAAGATTCTGCGGTTTTACTCTTGATCATAGGGCAGTAGCGTTGCCGTTAATGTATTACCGTTATTGTAAGACTTTAACTAGCCGAATTTGAAAAAAGCAACATTCGCTAAACGCAGATTAGCTGCACTCGCTCTATTTTCTCTCGCTGCGCGAGCAACTGGTTTTAGTTTCTCATTATTAGTGTTGAATTATTACATGTGTGGTTACTAAAATTTTAGGTTAACTTCAGCAACGTTGTGCGCGGCTGTCAGGCTCTGTTTCCACCGGATCCCGAAGTTCTTGTGTCATACCGAAGGCTTGGTTACGTGAATGCAATGCAGTACCTTAAGGAACGTGGGCTGTATGAACCACTTGAAGGCAGTGAAGTTTAAAATAATGCATTAGTCTCCCACCAATAAGCCAACATAATAGTTTTTCTAACATGGCGTATGATATATTTTATGCGATGTAGGGCATAATTTTTTTATAGCAATTCACGAAATATGGAATATCATTTTTTAGGAACAAACTTTACTAAGAAATACGAATCCGGTTTTATTTTGTGCAAGTTTTTTGCTGTGTGTGCTTGTTTATATTATTGTAATGCATGTCCTGATAATATCACTTCCAAAAAGTGTACCATATCCTTGCGTGTGAAAGTCAACTTTTAGGGTTGGGCAGAGAAGTTTCTTGTTCGAAACCATCATTGCGTTTTTGTATGATGAATTAAGGGTTCAAATTCTAATTGTATTGAAATTTATCTCATATTATGTTTTTATTTGTCAAATTCAGTTCCTTTTATGATATGATTTCGTTTTTTTACAATATTTCGTTGTTTCCCTTTTGCCACGTGCCAAACTATGGCTGACGACAGTTGGTTGAGGTTGCATTAGGTGGATGGTGAAGCATTTATTCCTGCTGCGCTAAACTGTTAGGTTTACACAAGATGTAAATGCAAATTAGGTACGGAGTAAACCTAGTGGGTTAAAAATATTATTCTAGTGTAGATAGCTTTAAATCGGCGTACATTATGTAATTATGCTATAAAGCGGGTGATATCTTTTACAAGGCGATAGTCGCGTCAAAACCATGCGCTTTGTAACACAACCGTGTATATTTTGATGCTGGCATTTCTGACTGTAGGCCGATCGGTGCAATTCTGGTCAAAGCTCAGCAGTATATCAACCATTTAGAAAGAATGCTCATAGAGCAAATATATTACCACAACATCTTCTTCGACAGGAAAAAGGCTGTACATATGTTTGGTAATGTCTAATTTTGCTGTATTTTGGCTATCTGTTATATGGAAATAGTCCATTTGATTGTAATGGAACTATTCGAAAATAATGTTCGAATAAAATATTACCGTTATATTTGTCCCATAGTGGCATGCACAAATTCATTTTATAATTAATTTTGCGCTTTTTATAGCATAGTAACCGGGGGAAACCCAACCTTACACTGAAAGTTACTCATATTTTGACAGTTAGCTTGACAATGACTTATCCACTTTCAGCAGGTCTACTGCCTGAATCTATGCTATTTATTGCTCGCATATACGTAAAACAGAAATGTTCAATCAAAACTTTTAATGCGTATGTCATTTGTTGTATATTGTATGTAAACCGTTAACGTCATTGCCTCACTTTACGTTGCAGCGTATATATTTTATATAGTAAAAATTAAATGATTTTACCACTCCAACGGTCTCAGTCAGCAACTAGTTATGCGGATTGTGTCTTCCATTGATACGTAGCTTGTTGTTATGTGATTTAATTGTATTCGGCTAGATTATGCGATGTTAGGAAAACTACTGTGATTTTATGGTCAACGTCGCAATTTCGCATTGTAACATAATCCATTTACGAATATTTTATATTGTAAGATCAAAAATTTTGAATTTAGAACAAAAATTTACTGATTAAGCTAAACCGGATAACCACAGAGGTAACTATTTCGTCCTATCGTCACAATGGAAAGATAGGCCTTCAGAGTTCATAAGTTAAGGAATCGGGATCATTATCAAGGTTTCCGGGCGGTGGGATTGACAAGTATAATGTAGAGCAAAATTAGATTTTCATTTGCGATCCTAGCTAAGGTCTGTACCTAGATCGTCAAAGGTATTTACGACAACTCTGGGTGAAATCATATCATGACACTCTTTGGCCGGAAAACTTACAAGATCTAAAGTGATCGTTGGGTGATATCAATATGACCTGAAAAACGGCACGTTTCTCACAGTATCATTTTATTTCTTGTAGTGGATCTAATCACGTTATATTTAAATATTTTTATATAACATGTAGCTATATTTTATAAGTTAAAACTAGTATCTGCATTTAAAATTGATTTTAGTATTTTGCTACGACGGTGAAGTAAAAGGTTTTAAAAACTATAGTATTAGTACATTTATTGCTTTGTTGTATGTTTTAAGTTTTAATTATGCGACGACCGTCTCTGTGTGTGTACAAAATTTGCATTGTCATATTTTTGCCTTTTAGTCCTTCGATATAGTCAGTTATTTTGGACGTACATGCAAAAATATTTTATATATTTATATAAATAATAATGCAATTTAAACATTTTCTTAAATTATACAGTGTGTTACACTTCAGTTGTTGTTGTTGTAAAATTTTAGTTTTGTTGGACTACGACGTTGTTAGTTGAAAAAATAATATTTCGAAATTTGAGATTTGAGATGAAGAAAAAACTAAACTAAATAAGTAGAGGCATTTTGAAAATTTTGTAAAAGGACTCTCGTTCTCGCTCGGTCTTATAATATACAATATTGTCACTATTATTATAATTCAGTTTTATAATATTTTATTGAACGTTGTCTATAATATACGCAGTTTCGTGAAATTATAATTTTCGAATTTAAGAAGTTTTTGGCGGAGCCCCGAGGTATACTGAACTGCCTGTCAGTCGACGATACATACATACATGCCCAGTTGCAAATTTTTATTTTATACATATATATATTATTTACTTGTATTATAGTATTTTATGTATTTTTATAAATTGCACTTTTGGAAAACGAGATATTGAAGTTGTTTTAAAAGAATTATAGTTTTAAGAGTTTTATCATACTATTTTTCTTTGCATACGGTGTACATAAAATATAATTGCTGTAGGGCTGTAGTTGCTCTGACGCTTAAATGTAAACGTGCATGAAAGCCAAAAATACGGATGTTCCTTGCACCTAACAGGTCCACGTTTTCAGGCCAGATCCCACTGTCGTCTCTCACTATATATATTCTGTAGGTGCAGCACAAAATGCCCGGAGAAAGCAATAAAAAAGATGTTTAAAAATAGTAAAATGTGTATTCGCGTTCCCACATTTTATGCTGTACTTACACCTATAGCCAGGGTTTTTCAAATTGGACACTGGGTCCGGACTCAGTATTGTTATGATTTCGCTGAGTCTGATTTGGCATTTCTGGCTCTGAAGCAGGGAAAATATGTGTACAGATATAGAAAGAATAACTATATTAATTACACATTTGCAGATACGTAAATTAAAACAAATATTAACAATAAGAAAAAACAGAGAATAATTGAAAAACATAGAATTTAGTAGTGTAGGCAAGGTCAGACTGGGGCCAGGCTACTTCAGCTTCTAATAGCCTACCATGACTGTCCAACGTGAAATTGCACGCGGAAAATCTTAGCAGATATGAGTAAAATTTTGAACTGAAAATTGTAGAATTTTGAAGGAAAAAGTAAAATTACTGCATTTATTGAGGTATCCAGTGTCACATACAGTTTGGTTAAGATCGAGAAAAGTAACGAATATATTTGTGATATTGAATACTAAGTATGTACCCGTAGTAGTATTAGATTAATATGTTTAATGTTGGTAGCATGATCGGTGAAATCGTTAAAACCTTCAAATTCTGAACTGTCCATTGCAAACAATCGATACATTTGCTGATACGGAACTCATCCACAGTCATATCTCATAGTTGAGCCAGTTTCGTTTCAATTTCGCTGTGTAATTCGACAACAGACGCATTGTGTTCAGGACTGTTTTGGTCTTCCAGCAATAATACTTTCAATGACAAACAATTTTTCGTATGAAGTGTTATGAATGTTAGTTTCGAGAACACTGTCGTTCGTCCAGTCAGCAGGAGGACTAGAGTTTCGGAAAGGACGGATTTGTTCAGCTTGTCGATTACTATAATTCCTGCTGCACAGTGTATTTGCATTTCCACGTCCGCTGCAACTAGGCCCCATATTGTCGAAATCACTCATGTAATATTTGAAATTAATACTGTTTATTTAAAAACTAAATGTGTGCTCTGAATGAAATTGGGTTTTAAAAGGGTTTGAACAGATAACTCTGCCAAAATTATGATTTTAAATAAAATTTACGACAAAGTTATTCTGGATAAAGCTTGAGTTTGTTAGAAAAATAAGTAGGTCTGATAAGAAAATTTTGAGTCTAACTCGTGGTCCAAAATATACCCACATATCATGCTCTATATGTTTGCAGTACGGGATTTTACACACTCACAACGTAAACTTTGGCAGACCCGCAATGATCAATGGCAATGCTTGTGTAATACATATACTATAGGCTGGGTCTTTTGGACCACGAGTTAGACTCAAAATTTTCTTATCAGACCTACTTATTTTTCTAACAAACTCAAGCTTTATCCAGAATAACTTTGTCGTAAATTTTATTTAAAATCATAATTTTGGCAGAGTTATCTGTTCAAACCCTTTTAAAACCCAATTTCATTCAGAGCACACATTTAGTTTTTAAATAAACAGTATTAATTTCAAATATTACATGAGTGATTTCGACAATATGGGGCCTAGTTGCAGCGGACGTGGAAATGCAAATACACTGTGCAGCAGGAATTATAGTAATCGACAAGCTGAACAAATCCGTCCTTTCCGAAACTCTAGTCCTCCTGCTGACTGGACGAACGACAGTGTTCTCGAAACTAACATTCATAACACTTCATACGAAAAATTGTTTGTCATTGAAAGTATTATTGCTGGAAGACCAAAACAGTCCTGAACACAATGCGTCTGTTGTCGAATTACACAGCGAAATTGAAACGAAACTGGCTCAACTATGAGATATGACTGTGGATGAGTTCCGTATCAGCAAATGTATCGATTGTTTGCAATGGACAGTTCAGAATTTGAAGGTTTTAACGATTTCACCGATCATGCTACCAACATTAAACATATTAATCTAATACTACTACGGGTACATACTTAGTATTCAATATCACAAATATATTCGTTACTTTTCTCGATCTTAACCAAACTGTATGTGACACTGGATACCTCAATAAATGCAGTAATTTTACTTTTTCCTTCAAAATTCTACAATTTCAGTTCAAAATTTTACTCATATCTGCTAAGATTTTCCGCGTGCAATTTCACGTTGGACAGTCATGGTAGGCTATTAGAAGCTAGTACTGGCCCCAGTCTGACCTTGCCTACACTACTAAATTCTATGTTTTTCAATTATTCTCTGTTTTTTCTTATTGTTAATATTTGTTTTAATTTACGTATCTGCAAATGTGTAATTAATATAGTTATTCTTTCTATATCTGTACACATATTTTCCCTGCTTCAGAGCCAGAAATGCCAAATCAGACTCAGCGAAATCATAACAATACTGAGTCCGGACCCAGTGTCCAATTTGAAAAACCCTGGCTATAGGTGTAAGTACAGCATAAAATGTGGGAACGCGAATACACATTTTACTATTTTTAAACATCTTTTTTATTGCTTTCTCCGGGCATTTTGTGCTGCACCTACAGAATATATATAGTGAGAGACGACAGTGGGATCTGGCCTGAAAACGTGGACCTGTTAGGTGCAAGGAACATCCGTATTTTTGGCTTTCATGCACGTTTACATTTAAGCGTCAGAGCAACTACAGCCCTACAGCAATTATATTTTATGTACACCGTATGCAAAGAAAAATAGTATGATAAAACTCTTAAAACTATAATTCTTTTAAAACAACTTCAATATCTCGTTTTCCAAAAGTGCAATTTATAAAAATACATAAAATACTATAATACAAGTAAATAATATATATATGTATAAAATAAAAATTTGCAACTGGGCATGTATGTATGTATCGTCGACTGACAGGCAGTTCAGTATACCTCGGCTTCCCCAAAAACTTCTTAAATTCGAAAATTATAATTTCACGAAACTGCGTATATTATAGACAACGTTCAATAAAATATTATAAAACTGAATTATAATAATAGTGACAATATTGTATATTATAAGACCGAGCGAGAACGAGAGTCCTTTTACAAAATTTTCAAAATGCCTCTACTTATTTAGTTTAGTTTTTTCTTCATCTCAAATCTCAAATTTCGAAATATTATTTTTTCAACTAACAACGTCGTAGTCCAACAAAACTAAAATTTTACAACAACAACAACTGAAGTGTAACACACTGTATAATTTAAGAAAATGTTTAAATTGCATTATTATTTATATAAATATATAAAATATTTTTGCATGTACGTCCAAAATAACTGACTATATCGAAGGACTAAAAGGCAAAAATATGACAATGCAAATTTTGTACACACACAGAGACGGTCGTCGCATAATTAAAACTTAAAACATACAACAAAGCAATAAATGTACTAATACTATAGTTTTTAAAACCTTTTACTTCACCGTCGTAGCAAAATACTAAAATCAATTTTAAATGCAGATACTAGTTTTAACTTATAAAATATAGCTACATGTTATATAAAATATTTAAATATAACGTGATTAGATCCACTACAAGAAATAAAAATGATACTGTGAGAAACGTGCCGTTTTTCAGGTCATATTGATATCACCCAACGATCACTTTAGATCTTGTAATTTTTCCGGCCAAAGAGTGTCATGATATGATTTCACCCAGAGTTGTCGTAAATACCTTTGACGATCTAGGTACAGACCTTAGCTAGGATCGCAAATGAAAATCTAATTTTGCTCTACATTATACTTGTCAATCCCACCGCCCGGAAACCTTGATAATGATCCCGATTCCTTAACTTATGAACTCTGAAGGCCTATCTTTCCATTGTGACGATAGGACGAAATAGTTACCTCGTGGTTATCCGGTTTAGCTTAATCAGTAAATTTTTGTTCTAAATTCAAAATTTTTGATCTTACAATATAAAATATTCGTAAATGGATTATGTTACAATGCGAAATTGCGACGTTGACCATAAAATCACAGTAGTTTTCCTAACATCGCATAATCTAGCCGAATACAATTAAATCACATAACAACAAGCTACGTATCAATGGAAGACACAATCCGCATAACTAGTTGCTGACTGAGACCGTTGGAGTGGTAAAATCATTTAATTTTTACTATATAAAATATATACGCTGCAACGTAAAGTGAGGCAATGACGTTAACGGTTTACATACAATATACAACAAATGACATACGCATTAAAAGTTTTGATTGAACATTTCTGTTTTACGTATATGCGAGCAATAAATAGCATAGATTCAGGCAGTAGACCTGCTGAAAGTGGATAAGTCATTGTCAAGCTAACTGTCAAAATATGAGTAACTTTCAGTGTAAGGTTGGGTTTCCCCCGGTTACTATGCTATAAAAAGCGCAAAATTAATTATAAAATGAATTTGTGCATGCCACTATGGGACAAATATAACGGTAATATTTTATTCGAACATTATTTTCGAATAGTTCCATTACAATCAAATGGACTATTTCCATATAACAGATAGCCAAAATACAGCAAAATTAGACATTACCAAACATATGTACAGCCTTTTTCCTGTCGAAGAAGATGTTGTGGTAATATATTTGCTCTATGAGCATTCTTTCTAAATGGTTGATATACTGCTGAGCTTTGACCAGAATTGCACCGATCGGCCTACAGTCAGAAATGCCAGCATCAAAATATACACGGTTGTGTTACAAAGCGCATGGTTTTGACGCGACTATCGCCTTGTAAAAGATATCACCCGCTTTATAGCATAATTACATAATGTACGCCGATTTAAAGCTATCTACACTAGAATAATATTTTTAACCCACTAGGTTTACTCCGTACCTAATTTGCATTTACATTGTGTAAACCTAACAGTTTAGCGCAGCAGGAATAAATGCTTCACCATCCACCTAATGCAACCTCAACCAACTGTCGTCAGCCATAGTTTGGCACGTGGCAAAAGGGAAACAACGAAATATTGTAAAAAAACGAAATCATATCATAAAAGGAACTGAATTTGACAAATAAAAACATAATATGAGATAAATTTCAATACAATTAGAATTTGAACCCTTAATTCATCATACAAAAACGCAATGATGGTTTCGAACAAGAAACTTCTCTGCCCAACCCTAAAAGTTGACTTTCACACGCAAGGATATGGTACACTTTTTGGAAGTGATATTATCAGGACATGCATTACAATAATATAAACAAGCACACACAGCAAAAAACTTGCACAAAATAAAACCGGATTCGTATTTCTTAGTAAAGTTTGTTCCTAAAAAATGATATTCCATATTTCGTGAATTGCTATAAAAAAATTATGCCCTACATCGCATAAAATATATCATACGCCATGTTAGAAAAACTATTATGTTGGCTTATTGGTGGGAGACTAATGCATTATTTTAAACTTCACTGCCTTCAAGTGGTTCATACAGCCCACGTTCCTTAAGGTACTGCATTGCATTCACGTAACCAAGCCTTCGGTATGACACAAGAACTTCGGGATCCGGTGGAAACAGAGCCTGACAGCCGCGCACAACGTTGCTGAAGTTAACCTAAAATTTTAGTAACCACACATGTAATAATTCAACACTAATAATGAGAAACTAAAACCAGTTGCTCGCGCAGCGAGAGAAAATAGAGCGAGTGCAGCTAATCTGCGTTTAGCGAATGTTGCTTTTTTCAAATTCGGCTAGTTAAAGTCTTACAATAACGGTAATACATTAACGGCAACGCTACTGCCCTATGATCAAGAGTAAAACCGCAGAATCTTTAATTTTATCCTCCGGTGCTCCAAAATAAGAAAACTCATGAAGTTTATAAATCACAAATTAAAAAAAATTATAATTTGAAGAGTGCTTTTACGTCGTATGTAGGCTAGTCCACGTGCTTTTTGATCCATACCCGCAAATACAATTATTGCTTTCATCGTATTCAGTAACTTCGTAAACCTATAGCCACAATTTAATTACACCGATGTATTATATCGAAAAAGTGACAAAAATTCATCATTTTTGGCCCCCAAAATTTAGCAAATTTTATTCAGACACCGTCCGCAGGGTTATAATATACCCAATGCAGGGTTTAACTAATGCTACCAAAATGTTTAACTGATTAAATAACCCTGTAAACACCACGTTGACCACCGACAAGCAAGAAAATTACTTAGTCAAAATTTTGAAAATTCGCTTTTTGAGGTTATTTTCAAACTCCGGCTCATAGCTCGAAAACGACTGCTCTGACACAAATGCTTAAACAGTAAAGTTGTAGCTCTCGTGAGAGGATTCATAGGTCTAGAAAGTTACATATAATCTAAAATTCTAGTGGAGCTTAAATCGCCGAAATCAAAAAGTCGCCAATTTGATCTGGCTTTGTGAAAATCTAAGTGACAAATTAATGTCAGCCCAGTACCGAACGCAAAGCTAGGTTCACAATTACAGCCGCATTTTTGCGCGTCCAACAAAAAAATTGCAAAAACTATCAGTCAGCGTCAGTATCAGTTATGCGACCAATAAACGGACGAAAATGTTATATTTGTCGCAAATGTGAGCTATTTCAGGGAACTCCGCCAGCTGGGCTGATCCAGGCTGGTACTAAGGCACTTTAAATTGGTATTTGAGAGCCAAAGGAGAATAAAATTTTTGGTTCAATACCCATGACAGTTATTTTTGTCCCACCAGGTGGTAAAACCTCAGCTGACACAAAAAATAGGAAATATTTTTGAAGCCCTGTTCCAAAGCTAAATAAATTCTATTAAATCCCGCAGATATAATCCAAAAAACTGCTTTTAACAGCAATGGATACGTCTTTTTAGCGTTTTTAAAACAATATATTATTATAACTATTTTAGAGTGTTTCATTAAAAACGCTGACTATGGAACATTATGATGGCCCCAGAGGAACCTGTTAATGCACTCATACCACCTTGAAAAATCCAGTTCTCCTGGATCTGATCGCGGGAGTATCAGTTCTGATCACACTCGCAAAACGTTCAGCAAAAATATAATACATGCAATATATTATAATATGACCTTCCATCAATGTAAACGATGGCGAAATAACATTGTTTGGATTACAATATGCCTAATTTTGTTGCCACAGAGTATAAGTTCCATACCGTTAACGTCAGAACTTTCCCAGTGGACTATCTGTAACATCTTCGTAGAGCACCGGACCATTTAGCTTGACAGTACAAACGAACAGAAAATTACCACGAGAAGTTAGCACTTTTGTTTCTGAACATTAATCCTGTAACTTAGTATCGCACTCTCGAACACAGTATCAAATGGATTTTCAAGCACTTGGTTCTTGGAAAACGTTAAAATTTAGCGGTCGCAGTTAAGGACCTACAGTTTAGTCTCACCACAATTGACTACGCATTTACAAACTAGCGAGAAACCAGGGAACAAAACAAAATCTCCAAAATTTCATTTTCCCGCGAGCAACAAACAAACAATGGGTGAACAGCGGTAAATAATTATGACCGAGAGCCGTAGCATGAAAGCAAAAACAGTACCTGCAAAGTTATTATTTTAGTAATTATTATTGTTTCCTCAGAAAACAGCGAAGCGGCGTGCTAACCAGGAACAAAACAAAATCTCCAAAATTTCATTTTCCCGCGAGCAACAATCGAACAATGGGTGAACAGCGGTAAATAATTATGACGAGAGCCGTAGCATGAAAGCAAAAACAGTACCTGCAAAGTTATTATTTAGTAATTATTATTGTTTCCTCAGAAAACAGCGAAGCGGCGTGCTAACCTTAGGGGCCTTAAACACTAATACTAATTGCTTTTTAAAATTCCTAAACTTAATATTACTTAATAATAATAGTATCTAAATTTTTTTATTTAATTTAGTTGTTATAAAAAATTTTTATTAGATACTAAAAAATTTTTATTAGAAACATAGTGAAACGCTTGTAACAAAACAAAATCGATGTCAACTAACTGAAAACGACTGATTGAACAGTGTCATGGTCCAATCGAAGATGCTTGTATCTTGCAGCGAAATATCAGCTTCACCACTAAATGGCGACACAGTAATCGTTTCAATGTCGTCAAATTTCGGTAAATTGTTGTCATACCGCCATCCTCGTATTCCTAAAAATTGGAATACTGTCTTGGCATGCTGCAGAATGCTGCATACATTTAAACGATAAAATCAAAGATAAATCTCATTGAGTGCACAACACACTAATTCTAATTCTCGAATATCTGTTCATCTTCTTCCATTGGATTTTTATGGTTGGTTGGAGTGGACGAAAAAGCACGCTCAAATACTTAGGTATTGTTAATTACGAATCATGATGTGCTAAACAATATAAACCAGCTATCTCTAATTTTGAGAAACTATTAAGACTGTCATGTAGTTAGAATTCTGAGTGTAGTGAGTGAAACGGACGAAGGCAAAAATTTTTACTAGCCGTGACGGTTATGAAATTTGACAGTGTCCGTTATCGGGTTTTAGGATGATACACATAGCTCAACACTGGCCGGGTGGATTGTTTGGTAGCTTGAAATCTTATTTGTACCCTTAGGTTAGGCGTCGAGTGATCCAACATGTTCCGCTCCGAAAGACCAGGCCGAGACATGGATCAAATCGCAAAGGCGTTTTAAATCAAATTTTTTACTGCAACTCAGCAACCGGTGTAGGTATTTGTGTCAAAATGGGCTCAATTTGTTCCTATAACACTGTATAAAAATTTGCTACGAGATTCATTTAAGATGTAGGATTTGGTTCCAAACGAGTTTTGAAATATACCCGTGAAACCCCACATACACGAAAATAGCAATATCTGCATAACCACTCGATGTTTGCTTTTGGTCTCGTTTGGTACATCAATTCATCATTTGTGTAGCTGCAATTGGTGTGTTGCTATTGCGAGCTGTTACGCTACTGGGCTGGCTAAAAACCGGTTATGAATGGACCCTTGGAACCAAAAATAAACGAAAATGGTAATTTCTCCGCTACCGCTCTAGCTATATGGGATTTATCTCATTTTGAGAGCGACTCATTGTCTATGTAGATGCAAATGTGTGCTACTACTGTCACTAATTAGGCTGAAAGGTTTCAACCTTAATAGCATACCTACAATACATTGAGCGAACAGTGTTTTAAACTTCAGCACATTTCAAAATGAGTTCACAGAACCCTTTCCATTTCATCTCAAGTAAACAAGCAGATACATAAAAACATTCACGAGTAACTAATTAAAATTTCTAAATTTCAAAGTCGTTTTCAACAATGTATGAATTTTGTCCTATTACATGCATTGTACGCCGATACTGTTGCTTTCTCCGCATTGAACATTAACCAAATACCCATTACAGCCTTTCGGAATGCTCAAATACAACTAAGTTAGGCTAGTAATTGGTTATTCCACGCTACTATGTCCTTTTGTCCCAGAAAAAATAACTGACTTTTTGGCTTCGATTATCATTTTTACACCGTATGACCAAAAACGTCAAGGATTCCGAATTTGAGGTCGTTACAGGAAATTTTAACCGTTGTGATGCTATGGCTTCCCAAATACCACCCCCTGCTGTCCAGCAAGATACCGTAAAATGGTGCCCGGCATGCCCCTGAAATATGATCTTTGTGATCTTTGTGAGCCTATAATGCAGCACGAACTTGAGTTATTCAAAAGTACTCTTGTACTTACCATTTTCACCGTGAGGGGTGCAAGACGGCACGCCATACTCTAGTCGCCAGTTTGCATGCCTGATAACGTAGTAGGAGGGGAGCAAATTCGAAAATTTTCAAAAAATAATTTTGTCATAATATGTGGTCGAAACGCAGTGCCACAGTGTATTATGAACTAAACGCGTGCACGTTCATCTAAATAACGTCACATAGCCGATTTTTCTGAAATTTTGGTGGTGGTATGAGGGGGTAAAAGCCTGAGACCAACAGGTCGACCGTGAACAGCAGAGCTCAGGTTGTTGCTCCCTATTCTCTTCCTCATGGGAACTAACCATAACACACAAATTAATAAGTTGCACTCAATTTGCCACGATACCCAAAACTAGCAATGGTGGGGGGTAATCAAATGTGATAAAATCGATCTTTTAACCCTGATGCCGGGGAAAGCAACAAGAAGACCCTGGGTAAGTATTTTTCAAAAGGTATCCAGGGGATAGGTATGATCTATGAACAACGTTTATGTACCAAGTAACGGCCAAAAAAAATTAGGTCGGGAATAAATGTGGGTTCATTACATATCGGCCGCACCCACTATCACTGATTGGAGAATATTTGAAAATTGTGTAACTAAAAAAACGTAGTGTAGACCTGACTTATTCTGCACAAAAAGAATTAAGGTCATAATTTCTAACACCGCGCCACGGCACTACCCGGAAAAAAAACTCGGTCGTAAAATTAGTCATTACGGTTTCTGTCAATTTAGGGCCTATGTGGATGTTTAGCCCCTTATGTCGGGGGTGAGGCCAAAAATTTTCAAAGTTTAAAATAGCTAAGTAATGAGGCTTCCTAGCGTAAATAACATTTTGCCAGTTTCTTCCACGTTTCTGTGCTACAGACCAAAATATCCATTTTTACACACCCCAGACCAAAAGGACATCGTAGCCTAAAATGACCCTAATTTGCGTTCCGACAGCAATCGGTGGAAGCGTAGGTGGTTTGTGCTTAAAACTATTTTGTGTCGTTGATTTTCCAATTCAAAAAGTCACCAGCAATACATTAAGAACAACGTTAAGATCATTTTCGAGTAGATGATGAAATAGAATAACTACATAACATTCACCACAATCCACACAGAGAATCAATATCCATTAAAACCTCTATGTGCAATTAAATAAATATTAAATCAACATTTTATTTTGCCACAACATTCAGACACCTACAGCATTCCATTCAAATAACGTTACACCCATCTAGATAAATTAGTTATACCAAATTGTTCTACTCGAAAATAGCCCTACAATCGTCATGCCAAGCAAGCTGGGAGCTCAGTCAAATTTCAGGTTTTCGCGGTAAAGTTAAGCAACTTATCGAAAATGCCTCTGTCAAAAAGTATTGTTGTAGTAAATTTATTATGTACTTAGATTTCTTAATCCGACGCCTGAAGGAAAGTTATAACTTAACATGCTCCTAAATTCGAAATGGCAACAATCACAAATCTCTACCTTGTTAGTTTACGAGAATATATACAGGAAGGCCTGCAAACACAAAGCTAGCTACACATTTAATTCTATACGCACTGAATAAAAAATGCAAAAATCCATCAATTCACTTGTAGATTTATGCGTGGTGCATTCAGACAAAGATGCATTTTTGAAGCCATGTCTACCGCGCTAATTCTTATATCAGTTTCCAGGATTTTCCAGATATTTATGCCATTTTCCCCCGGATTTCTCATTTTCACTCTTTGTAACAAAAACGTAAATTATGTACTTCGATAAATGAAAAACCTACGTCTAACAAAAAATTAAACGAACCTCCCTTCCCTGTATTCAAGTCTTGCGTCTTGTGGACTCCGGAGGCAAGGGATGCCCAAACCCTTTTTCCATTTCTGGAACCGTCGCCGAATTGCAGGCGGTTTACGTCAATCTCTCTGAAGGTAGCCATCTGTCGATTGATTCGCTCTTCTCCAGCTTTGGAGTCAACCACTAATTTCATCTTCTTCGTCTGCAGCTCGCTTAGCTGTCTTCTCCGATTGACGCTTCGGCTCAACGCGCTGGACTGACGCTGATTGCAGCGCGGTTTTGTTCTTACCAATGCTTCACATTACCGGGATCGAGCGCAACGCACGGAGCTCGAGGAGATACTAGCGTCAGAGAAACACCAAGCGGCCCACCACCAGCTTTTGATCCATCGTAAACTATCACAGCCCGACTAAAGAATCGTTCTTCAGATTTTCCACCAGCATGTCCTCGTTTACAGAGAACCCTCCCTCCACCGTAGCAGTTCCGTGGGATAAAATGAGCGCTCTTTTGGTCACAGACCCACAGATTCATAATAATGTTCCTCGTTACCCCATAAGTGAAAAATGGTTCATTGAGACGTTCAGTTTTTTTTTTGTCCAACTCCCACCATGCCCCCACAGGTCCCAGAAGATTTCACTGCTTCAGCAAATTGTTGCTTTCCCTTGTCCGCGATATTAGGAGACAAACAATTGCACTCAACCAGAACTTCAAGCAGAATGTGCATACGCTTCTCAGCTCAGGACGCATTCGTCGACAATGACGGCTGAACATAACTCCTTTCATCACTAATGTCTGTTCCTATTATATGTGGGCCGGGTGGCGGTGAGCCGGAAGACACCGCGCTTCGTCGGCTGAGATGAGTCGCTTAAACTATATTCCTATGGGGCCGGGTTGCGGTGACCGGCAGACACCGCGCTTGTTCGGCTGGGGTAACTCCATACATCACTGATGTATATTCCTATTATATGGAGACGGGTTGCGGTGAGCCGGAAGGCGCCGCCGCGAATTCGGCTGAGATGAGTCGCTTAAACTATATTGGTATGGGGCCGGGTTGCGGTAGCCGGCAGACACCGCGCTTGTTCGGCTAAGATAACTCCATACATCACTGATGTATATCCCTATTATATGGAGACGGGTTGCGGTGAGCAGGAAGACACCGCGCTTGGTCGGCTAAGATGAGTCGCTTGAACTGTATTCCTATGCGGCCGGGTTGCGGGGAGCCGGCAAACACACGCTTGGTTGCGGTGAGCCTTAATTTTCCCGGATATGATGGTATTTTTGGAAAAGTCCCGGATTTTAAAGGTTATGAGCAAATTCCAGGATTTTCCCGGATCTTCCCAACGCGACACCCTATGAAGCGTTGACCGCAATTTCAAGGAAATTAAGAGTTCCGCGTTTTAAAAATTAACGAACCAGTTGTTGACCATTTTTGGTGACAAAAAATTAAAATACATATTTTCTTAACTCAGAAATTTAACGGCATACATAACGCATATTTAAAATAACAAAACTAAAATGTTTAGACAGTTAAATAACCCTATAAGTTTATATCGTAACCTCCTACATGTACATAAAATTACCAGTGATTCCTGTGTCGAATTTGATCGTTTTGACGTATGGGCCGTTGCCGGACGAGCAACTCTCAGTAACTTTGAGCCCAATGTCTACAAGTCGTCTATAGCAGGCACGATAGGTAGCCAGTACGAAAATACGAGACGTACATACAAAAAATACTTATATCGCGCAGGAAAAAGGAATGTGCTCGCATACTTGTATCGTGCCTGCACAAGAAAAATAAAAATAATTCCATGTGATATATGAATACAAACAAGTTTGGCAAAGAAAAGATGATTAATTAAAATACACATGAAATTACTTGTCCATCAATAACCGGGCAGTCTTCTGAAGGACCAGCGTAAACCGGTATAAAGCAGCTTGCAAGTAGGTACTAAAATAAGAGTATTTAATTTAGATATAATTTATTGTATCTCAAGG
>JASANE010011535.1:0-29154 GCA_030248225.1 Trileptium ribeirensis
TGCAATATAGAATAATGAAACCTGAGGCAATAGGCATGAGCATTGTCGCCAAAATTCGTGCTGAGTTGAAACTTTATTCTAAGACAAATTTGCACCGTCATTCATTAAATATCTATTTCACATAAATATGCAATTAGTTATGCATGATACAATGTTTTATGTGTGATTGTGAATTTGGTTTATGAAAATATTCATAAAATTGAACGGGGTAATAAAATTCATCTTCAAAATTAATTAGCATTTGTTTTAAGGTGATTTGAAGACAACGCTGCCATCTAAAATTTATGTTCATTTTTGAGTGTTCATTGGGAACTTAAGTTGAATTTATCTGATTATGATCTGTTGAACAGATAGTTATTATTAATATATCACCACTACCTTGTCACGAGGTATAATGCCAACTGAAACAATGGTCGAAAACAATGATGTCTAAAAATGAAAAATATATATGTTTAGATAATGTTACTTATCCCATTAATATCAATAGAAATTAACTACGAGTCGGTATTTTTAACTTAATGAGGATTAAATTGTACAAAACGTTGATAACTATAGGGACAGAAATCCCTAGATGATACTATCCCTTTGTTTGATTTTTAACTGTATTATTTTGTGGTGTGTGTAGACATTTCAATACGTATGCGATTTAGTGAGTTGTATATCCTCTAAAAATTGGACACGTACCACCATTGCTTCAAAAACTAAAACAAAAAACTACATACCTTCGATGTATAACGATAACAACCAAACGCGCGATATAATGAATTCCACTATATAATAAACAGCGTATCAATAGTCGTTGTTTCAAACAGCTGTATATATGGTATACTCTAGAACGAAATTCGGCACAAATAAATCAATTGTTGTTACTCGAGAGCAAGTCCCTTCCCGAATAAACGACTGACGGCCTTCGCTACAACAATGACCCAGCTCAGTTCCACCAACTACAATGAAATAAGGCGTTTGTAGGACTAATAAGCAGCCAACGATACTGGTTACAATAAAAATACAGGTTGGTTCGGTTCCGCCAAGGCCGTAAAATTTGACTGATGCAACTATTTGTATGCGGAATTAATTTCAAAACCATTTATAACCTGCAATTTGCGTATGACCGAAGAATATCACAATACGTTCAAACTAAATAAACATGATAGAGCGGTTGTTGCAGTTGCTCAAAAGCCTAGAAGAAATAAGCTAATTATATAGTTTACTGAGACTGCATGCGTTGCTGGGTTTCACTATTTTTGTAACGTTTGCAGAAATTATCAGACACTACATTCTGACTGTAAAAGAATAGGTTATCGCAATGTGACCTGTATCTAACAATGTTTCATTACAAAATACACAAAATTTGTATGTTAATTCCCGATTTAGAAACGAGAATCATTTTTGCAGAACCAATAGCAAATCTGGTTTAGTTCAGGGTCAGCACAGATTTAGAAATTTAAAGTATCCCGTTTGCGAGCAACAGGCCAACAACGTTTTGGTACCATTGAACCAGGACCTGTTTATATTTGAAAACAAATTTAATGTAACTGTGACATAAATAAAACGGTTCTATATTTTGACACAGTTATTGACCATGAACTCAACTGAAATCCAAATCCTGCAAAATGTGATTCACGAACAATTTTCATATTTAGCTTAATTTTGGCTCATTAAAACAATTCTGTAAGGCAAAAATAGTCAGTGCCAGCAGGCTAAGTTTATAGTCGCCCTAATGATAAGTATTTATAAACAGTTATTTTGACCGGATAATTAATCATTGTGTGTGCAGCTGCACAATGAAGTGTCATGAGGAAATTTTCGAATTCAGTTAAAAGCATGGGTTTGGTCAATCGTCACTTAACAAACCGAGCGTTATTTTTTTAAAAAACCATTGCCAGCGGTCGAGAAAATGAACATCTTGAGAAACTTATAGCGAGTTTTCAACGGATATATCTACTGTCAAGGAATCGTAGTAATATTAAAACAAAACTACTATATTTCAAGCCAGTAATTAACATAAAGCACAGCAAAATATTGTGTAATTTTCTCTAAAATATTGAAAACTTATCCTTCACTAAAATATCACATAGATATAAATTTGCGTAAATATTCGCAAAAGTAAATTAAATTCTCCGTGGCTTTTTTTGACTTAGTAGCTAACTGTCAATTAGCTTTATATACCACAGAAGTTTAACGTATGTTGTTACGATACTGGTTTGACGTACACTTAATGGCTTCTGAAATATATACAAGTAAATGAGACGTAGTATGGTTTGATGGCCTTTATCGATGTTCACAAACTCAAACGGATGTGTTTTAGCTCAGGTGTCGGAACAAACATTAATTGAGTGACGTAGAAATGGATGAAAGTCAGTATAAAATTGATAACCGCCATGCTACACCTTAGTGTTCAAAACAAACATTTGTAGAAGTGTATGATTCTCGGTCATGTCGTGTACTTTGCCTTATACGGTGACAGTGACGTATTCGCTTTTGACTGAATGTCATCTCAAAGTATCACGGAATGCTACACAAGGTTGTTTGAGGTATCGGCAATCCAGCCCCTAAAATTTCCTTAAGAGTACAACCTATTAGATCGCACGTCAATAACCAATGAGCTGTCGCTTTATAGTTATTGCATTATCAACTGTTTTTGGACACATGCAGATTTGGTCATTTTTATTCAGGATATATTACCGGTAAAAATCATTCTTTCATAATTTTATGTTAGATAGTTTTGATGCGGTTTCAAACTAACAGAATCTTCCAAAATTTACAATTTAGCGATTCGCTGATATTACTGTAAGATTATTTAAACATTAAACATTATTTTAATTATAGCAGGTCCTTGCTATTATGACTCAGTACAATTGAGTTAGGTGCCTGCTAAGAGTATCTCCTATGATATAAGCCAAGTTCACAGATACTTAATAGGGCAACTTGTGATTTTCATCATCGTTGACTATGTGGGTAACATATTTTTAGGGTGCCCCACTTGCGTCTAGCTGGAATTCACCAACATTCTGAAACGTGTGATGCGGAAATATTGACAATCCTGGGTCATATTACAATCTCTATCTCAAATAGTACATTAACAGAACATGTTGGGCGGAATATACCAAATTCTTGTGGGCCAGCTTTTATGGAGAACAAATTATAAAGTGATTTGTTCCACTATTCGTGGCATATTCTATCCATTTGTTAATCTATGCTAAATTAGTCCCTCAAATTCTAAGAACCAGTATTTTATAAGCTAATTTTTGTATTTCATATTTCTGTGATGCATTACATGATTTTCGAGACCAATATTTTATTAAACAACTTTAGGTTAAAATTTGACACAACCCAGATAGCAGAAACTACACTTTCAAGATCCATACGGTGGAAATTTGAAATTTGAAGTTAGCTGTTTACGGCTAGGCACGTTCTCATCCATCTGGGAGTGGCTGTGAATTTGTCACCAAAAGAATTCTATTCAACAACGTATATTACAGATTTTTCTAACGTAAATTTGAGCTTAACATTGAAGCGAAACCATACAATTTTACACTGTTACTAATTCTATGGTCTCAGGCACTTTATTCCCAGCAAAACTTGTCGCTAAAAACTATACTTCTTAAAGGTACGTAACCTACAACAATTTCAACTACATCATTCTACAATTTTAAGTTTATAGATTGTTGTAGTAATAGTTACATTTATGTCCACCCAAAATAGGGTTTTGTACCCGCAGTTGTTTGGTTACAAATTAAGCTACGGTGGTGGAGTAGTAGCTATCGCTACATCGTAACCAGTCACAAATTTGAGCGAAATCCGTTTATTGGTGGCCACAAACAAAGTTTGGCAAATTTTTGGCCAAGAACTGTAGTTTATTCAGCCTCCGTCCTAAGGCAATGCATATTTATTCAAATGCGTACACCTGTATGTACCAACCAACTCTTAAACGGTTTCTGTCAGACTAAATTTGCACACATTCTTCAAACTGCCCCAAAGTTATAGGTGCTAAAATATAATATAGCTAACTATTGTAAGAGATAAATATAATATAATAATGATGATATAGTGCTTTAGGAAAGCTAATACAATCGACGACAGGTATTTGTCTACATATGTATCAAAGTTATATTTACAAACTATACCCGTAAACAATCGAGTAACAGATATAAGTATCAGGATAGTCTTAAAATATATATTGAAAGTAGAGCAGGAAAATATAGACTTAAGCGTTCGGTAAAACGCGTAATTTATAACAGCTAAAGGATATATTTATTTCCAACAATTATTGTTCTGTTGAAACTTTGAAATTAGAAATTCTATGACGATCAAATTTCAAAGTCGAACAAGATAAAAAGAATGACTGTTAGTTAAATATAATTAATCCGACGTCGGTCGATATAAATAACTAAATTATTTCTAATTATTTTTTGCCAAATAACAATGTAAACCACGCATGAAAAGGAATTTTTAAACATTCAGAATAAACCTTGAACATTATACTTATTCAATTACTGTAAAAAAATCAGCAACTATTCGTTAATAATTGTACGTAACAGCAGCTCAGACATTAGTAATTATAAGTTTATTACATATCCAGTAAGCCAACGCACCTTGGACACATATGATTTATTAAACAATGGGTGTTTTTTAATATATAGAACGCATAAAAATGTACGATTAATTTGTAAATGAGCTGCCTTGAGATTTTTCACTAAATAAATGTATATTTCATTTACTGGGTACCTTGGCCCGATATTTTTTTACCGTTGTAATCGAGATCAGAATCGACTGGCATTCTAAATATGCACTAATTGAATTCTTGGTTAAACTCGTTTAACGATCTACAAACATTGGGAAATTCCTAAAACAAATGAGAATAAAATGGATCGTACAAACGCTAAAATATGCTTTTCAATTATAAAATTATTGGCTTGTTTTGTTTTTTTTATATGCTAGCAGCATAATGAATCGATATGGGCCAAACAAAAATGTTAAAACTCAGATTTATAATAACTTTATTACAAATTGTTATTAGAACACTGCCATTAATATCGTATACCCGTATCTCAGTCCTTTGCAAATTTATTGACACGGAGAGAGCGTAGCGAGTGGATTTTCCACTAACAGCTAGGTGGAAAATTGTGAAAATTTCTTTCTTGCTTGTTTCTGTTATTCATAACTCATTTTTGGATGGACTATTTTCGACAATTTTTTATTCGATGGCAAAAGTCACGAGTATGTGCTTTAGTTTGCACGCGAACAGTTCCGACCCCATCTTCGGGCTCAAAATGTTCAAAAAACAATTTATTCAATGTTCTTTTGCCAATTTGACCATAATGATGCCAGCGCTTCGCAGCCATATCTCGCGAGACAGACTTCGCATCGGAGACCACGTACAGAATAAGCTCATCCAGATCTACAACCTTGCTGACGGCGATTTTTTGGGAACCACTCTCTGGGCGCTGTGAGCCTGAATATTATGCGTACAATCTTTGCCAGAAATTGTGATTTTTCGATTTTCGGCATGTTATTGTGTGTTTTTACCTTACTATGAGTGTATTATGTTGTCATGCACGCTGGATACGATTGTATTGCTATCTAGAGTCTAATTTGACTATAATACGTTTTTAATGCGGTTTCGTGTGTTTTACGGTTGACGAACTCTATTTTAGAAATGTCCGGTAGTTTCTTTTATTTGTGTATGTATTGCGTGCAGGGCATCAAGAATTGTCTATTTCTTAAGGCTGATTACAAAAATTATAATGGTTATCTAGAGTCCAAAGTGCATATTTCATGATTTTTCATGTGTTTTCACTGGGTTTATGGTCAACGAACACTATTTCTAGAATATAGTCTGTCTTCATTTGTTGGTTTACGTATAGTGTACGTTCACGTTTGATTATCTAGAGACCAATACAAATACTTGATGCGTTGTCAGTTGTTTGTGGTGGGTTTAGGGTCAACGAGGGTTTAGGTAGGGCTTTCAATGGCTTCAGGGTTCAACAGGTTTTAGGATGGTACATTCTTCAAACACAGCCTGTACAGGATATATTTTTCAAAACAATGTTTGAGGCAACATCGAACTAATATTGCCCATAAATTATATGAATATATATGCAAATATGTCCCGAACAATAGTTTCC
This sequence comes from Trileptium ribeirensis, assembly GCA_030248225.1. Taxonomy (NCBI): domain Eukaryota; kingdom Metazoa; phylum Nematoda; class Enoplea; order Enoplida; family Thoracostomopsidae; genus Trileptium; species Trileptium ribeirensis. Next base: position 6,129 of record JASANE010011535.1, read on the forward strand.
AGCAAATTTTGAAAGCTGTCGAATAAACTTAAAATAGTACGCTACGAATTTCAAACACAAAACACACCTAGACAAAATACGAGCAGCTTTCTGAAGAAAGGTCGAATAATTTCTCGAACCAAACAATAAACAAACTCGATGCGTCCAAAAATACGAGGTTTACGTAAAGCTCGGAAACTGCAGTTGAAAACTCATTTCGTGCTTACTGTAGTATGAAGTCATTTTGTCCGGCAACGTGTTTTTGTTGAACGTTCAAAGCGCAGAGCAGTGTTGCGTCAGTTTTAAGATTTATTTACATAGTATTGAATTGGAGTTTATTTTATTCTTGTTCTCCAATTTCTTGACAAGGTTGTGCGAAAGTTGTTTATTTGCTCCATTTTTGTTGCAATGTTTCGACTTTCGAAGTTTATTACTCATTTTTAGAGAAACCTGTAGCTTAGTGTTCTGAAATATTTCTTCATATGTAGTTTAAAAGCATGGTGGTAACATTATTGCAGGTTTTTCCTTATGTGCTACCTGAGCGTTAACGCGTCATGTGCTCTTCAGAGTATCTTGAAAACTCCCGGCTGGAGACCGCGCTTTAAATATTATCATTGGTAAGTGAGCTAATGATAGTAACATGTTCTTCAGAAATAGAGCAATAATAGGTGTTATCATGGTTTGGTTTATTGAAATCGTGGGTAAAAAAACGTAATTACCAGGGAATAACCGGAACCGAAGTTTATCGGAACCGGAACCAGCAACCGGCACCGTCCATTTAAACCGGAACCTGAACCTGGTCTTGGAAACTTATATATAGTAAAACAGATGATGGAGGAAATGAAGGTATAGTGGATTTAAAATGTATTGAAAATAATTTTTACATTAAACTTAATGTATTGCGATGGCATCTTTCTGAAACTTTAATGTGTCTGAGGAAGCTAATAATCGATATATATGTCGGTTTTAAACAATTAATTAACCAATATGTCGGTTTTTGGACATCCAGAGCAAAAATGCCTTCCACTATAGACCGTTGCGTATACTGCGTCAAATTGAATGTGCATACAACGCATGGAGCGTAGAATAAACATTTTCGCTCTGTCTCCAGTCGCCTCCGTTAACTACACATACATACACATCATGTTATTCTGTAGGAAACTTGAAATTATTGGTTTATATGGTTCTGAGAAAAATAGTAGAATGTAATTTTCTGATCTGTGGTCAGAGACACTGTTTAGGCTAGCGCTTTCAAAACATTACCCGTTAGTTAGATTATAATGATAATAACTTTCTAATCAGGATGCTATAAATGAGACAAACCGTTAAACTGCTCGCCCAGTTTCAAGAAATACAGTTCCTGGCTGCGTTGCAGGTATGTTACTTTACTTCAATGTAGACTGATTTACAAAGTTTACAAGCGCACTGACGGGTACTTGACGCAATTTATGTCAGCTTAACATACAGCTAACTACTTCTAAATAATCCATATTCTGTTACCGAGTTAGAAGGTTTAATTGGAACATGCCCCGTAGACTTCTGAATGTGTAAAATAGCGGCTACAAGCATCGACCTGGTTTTGTCTTAACAAACTCCTGCAGGTTAAGATGAAGAATTCCTACTAAAATTCTGTGTCCTACTTACGCTTCACAGGGTAAATTGCTGAGTTAATGTTTTATTGTGCTTGGTTGTATTGGAACTGGATCATTGTATATATTATTACATATGTTTGGACCACAGATGAAGAAAAAATGTGGAAAATTTCAATCAAAATTTTTAAACCGGAATTACGGTTCCGGTATGGTTTTTGTCCTTTGCCGGAACTGCAACCGGAACACGATTTTCACTGGAACCGGAATTCCGGTTACTCCCTGATAATTACATCTTTATGCACCTCGTGAATTAAATTTATTTTCTGCTTCTTTGATGGAACGAGTTGCAACGCTGCAGCTGATAGGTACTACTTTGATCGTGTTTTGGTAAAGTTTTTTTGCAAGAAGTACAAAAGTGCTAGATATTTTCCGTTGAATTATTATTTTTTCGTACGACACTACTTATAAATTTATTGTTTTTGATTAGTGTCATGTATAGAAGTTACATCTGGATAATTTTAGAGTGTTTTTGGTATTCTCTGACTGCAGTTAATAGACGTCACGTTACAAACAATTGAATTTCTTGCGTTTCATTTGGGTCTTTATGCTTCGTAAATTCAAGAAAATTTAAAAATAGTAACTAGGCACGAATCTATTTTTGATTTTTCTGTTTTGCTGACTGCCAAATGATAATATATATTTTCTAACCATAGATGCCCTGCTCCCGCTTCAAATTATTTGGCCAGGAAAACCAAGTAGAACCAATATTACATTAGCATTCTGGTGGTGGATACGTCATGACCTAGGTCACTAGGGTTATCACAGAAATCGCAAAAATCTTGGAATGCTCTGTTAATTTGACTTTTGACGCACCATGGCTGATGTTACAGGAAGCTCTAAATCTTCGCTTTGATTGTTCTTGGTCTTTTGATCGTTTCAGGTCGCTTTCGTTATTGGGCGCGCTACTGTGCATTGCGGTGATGTTTATTAGCGACTGGAAATTTGCAATATTGGCAATATTTATCGGCGCAGTCGTCTATAAATACATTGAATATCGTGGGTAAGCAACGCGTTTAAATGGTTTATTTCAACGTATTGATATTATTATATTACATTATTTTAATGTTTCAAAATATACATCCAGTCCTTTCCAGAAACAACTATATTCGTCTTTACAACAAACGTCAAAAATGAGTGAACATGGAACATAGCTCAAACACGAAAAACTCATTCGGGCAGTTTTCAAGTCTAATCAAATGATTATCCACCACAAATTTAGTCAGTATTGTATTTATCAAAATGTTTGAAATCAACTCATAAGACACAAATTTAGTGACACATAACGAACGTATGCACAGCACACACTACCACTCAACAACTATAGAGCAGAAACAGAAAATAATATTGAACTGAAACCGATCCTGTCAGCATCTCGCGGTCTCAATGTACATTTAGTGCAGCGTTTTGAGGCGTCCCATAAGCCATCGCGATATCAACGAACGTCATGTTTTCCGAAAATGAGTTTGGGTCAGTCGCTAACGTAAAAATTTTGTATTGTTAGCAATATAGATTAAAATAAACATAGATTTGGCGTGGTAACATGTATGTCAAAATTCAATTATGGTCACGGTTGTTAACTAACTGCACAAAAACGTACATGCATGCACACAAGCGTGCTTTTGCTTTTGGGCGCGTTAAACGTACGTACCGCCACGGTCAGAAATAAGTGCACAAAAAACGAACGCAAAAACGTTCGTTTATAATGTATGTTACAACATTCATTTGCGTTAACATTCCTTCACAAACGAGAGCAAAAAATCGTTCTAAAATTTTGACAAATTCTGTTTACGTTTGCGTTCCTTCGTATTTTCGTTTACATTCGTTCGCGTTTCGCCTTCTTATTTTATGCACTCATTTTTCACTGTGACTGTACTTTCGCGCGTGTGTAATTCTGTCATTGACTGTATATACGTTTTATGGTGTTTATTACTACAAGCATTACCTATGTACATCATAATTATTATAATACCACCGCCACCGCTTTAATTAGGACCTTTGTCTTCTTCCTAGATATGCGGTAAATGTGTATTTCAATGATATATGCGCTTGGAGAAAAAAGTGAACCACTTCACCCTCCAAGTAACGGTTACATATTCTTAATAAGAAAAATTTATTTTTTCTAAAATAATCCTGTTGAAAAATTCATTATTATAATTATATTCCGCGATGTTTTACTCTCACGAATTTTTAGCTGATAATGGAATATTCTGGCCAAGGCTTTCGGCGAGTGTCTTTTATGAAATCAGTTCGAGTATGATTAAGAAAAAAAATTGCACCAGAAGATTTTTTAGATGTTTTATGTTACACTAAAATAATTATTATTTTTCATTATCTTAGCGCTGAAAAAGAATGGGGCGATGGAATTCGTGGTCTCGGTCTTTCAGCTGCTCGATATGCCCTGCTAAATTTAGAAGAAGGTCCTGTTCATACAAGAAATTGGAGGTTAGTTTACTAATGTAGCTGTTAGTGCTTTCTTTGCTTAAATCATAATGTTGTGATCAATGTGAAAACTGAAATGGTGTTGGCTAACTTATATGTGGCTGTATGATAGGAAAATGTTTTTGTTTTAGACCTACTGTTTTCGACTTCGATAAATTTTTCTTAGCGGGCACTATTGATAGATATACCGCAGTAAAACAGTACCGCCATATAAAGAATGCTTTCAGTGGCTTTGTTAATGGCTTTCAGTTTTGAAGAAACTCGGGTAATTGGATTTGTAATCCAACCTCGATACCTGGGTATTGCTAAAACGTAGGAGAATTATAATAAACTAATAATGTCAGTTTTACAGGCCATTATTTATACTTGACGACGTGTGTATGGTGCTGTCATCGTTTTAGTTCCTACATCACGAAAAACTGGCTAGCAGTTCTCCCGTATTGTTCTGGCCTGTCCTTTACAATCCTCCCAAAAGTTGGGGGACCTTCGCGGACTCATATTAATTCTCAGGGGAAATTTAAGTGAGGGATAAGTTTTGCTTAAAAAACTCAATATTTCTATATTTTCATGTAGTTTTACTGCTGTGCATATATTTTCATGCTATAAAACGTCGTTTTAGCAGTAGAAATAGTGGTAATTAATGTTTAAAGGACATTTTGCTTACAAAAAATCTATAAATTTTGAGATAAAATTTTTTGGATTTAGTTTAGCTTTGATATGTTTCGGCCAAGTGGGGTGGGGCGAACATGGGGGAGTCCTGTGGCCAGGCAGCTTGCTTTCTGTTTGTTATCGCCTACCCCTTCCAAAAGTTTAATTGATGAGTTATCAACTGCCGCGAAGCCAACAGCCAATGAGTTTTGTGTACTGAATACCAGTTGCCGATGATTGCAATTTTTACCTTCGTGGATACTGGCGTCTGGCAGCTTATGTCAGCGCAAGAAACCCTGATATGAATTACCACTCATATAATTTTCGATGGACGGGAACAGAAAAACAATGTGTGAGTATGACCCAGCGCCGTACTCTGGTGCAAAATTTTTATACTGCACTTTTGACTAATTGGGTTTCGGTATACAACGAAAATAGCGGTTGTAATCATTAGGGTCGTTGACAGCATAAGTTATGATTTTAATGTAACCAAGATATGTCAACCCCTATGGCTTCGTTGAGCCGCTACGAGGTGCTGAATGTTCCCGTGGTGTTTTAGTTCTGTAATTCCGGCTAACAAACTTGCCAGATTCAAGTTACAAATGACTCTGCAGTTTTATATTTTTACGTTTTCAGTACGCTATTTGAATTAATGCTCATGTTTAATATCCTATCTTAAAATAGTAATTATCATAGTTCCCGACCAAGCGATTAAACATCCCATTGATTCCTTTGTTTTAATTCGTGATTAAATTGTGTTTCAGACCCCAAGTGCTCGTATTGTGCAGTGTCGACGAAAACCACGAGCTTAAACATCCAACAATTCTTTCATTTGCTCATCAACTAAAGGCAGGCAAAGGCCTAACAGTTCTCGCTACCGTTTTACAGGGTGAATATAAGCATCTGTCGACTGAAGTTGTCGATACAAAAGAGGTAAGTATTGTGACAATAAAGTCAATAAATTATAACATAAATTTATTATTTTTTGTTTTGGAAGTATGTGTATGTAGGCTTTGCTCGCCATTTACCACTATTTTTATAACTAACACATAACTCCACTTCGGCCTAGGGCATTGACTCGCGCGATAGCTCATTTTTGAGATCTTTATTTGTGCCTTTTAGTTAGGCGCAAAGCCCGATTAAAACATCTTCCCACAGAAAAATGAGCAAAAGGGCTCTAGTCGGCGCGCGAAAAATTACGGTACTTATTGTAACTCGGCAATTGATTTAGATATCTGAGTCAAATTTGACTCAATTTATAGAGAAATAAACCTCCTAAGTCTGTATGCAATGTTTTACCACATGGTTCCCTTAGGTTGCAGGATTTGGGTCAAATGGATTCTAAAATAGGCCCATGAGACTCAAAATACACGAAAGTGGTAATATCTCCGCAACTGCTGCTCGAGCTATATAGGTCTGTTTAATCTTATTTCGCAGAGCAGTTCATCTATATAGCTTCAAACAGTGTATTGTAATTGCCATTAATTGCTCTGCAGGGGTGAGTCTAAAATGGTTTTTCAATGGACCAATGGCACCAAAAATACACGAAAATGGTAATATCTCCGTAACAACTCTAGCTGTATAGGTGTTTTGGTTTCTTATTGTAGAGCAATTCATCCTCTATCCAGCTGTTTATGGCGTGCTGCTATTGTCATTACTTACATTGCAAGGTCGGGTTAAAAGGTTTTTTCATGGGTACATGGGACCTAAAGTACACGAAAATGGTAATAATATCTCCGCAACTTGAGCTACATAGGTGTTTTGGTCGCGTTTTGTGGACCAATTCATCCTCTTGTAAATCGCAAGTACAAAAACCGGCGTACCTTCTCAACTATTCAAGCAGCGTGGCTGATATTCGGTAACTCATTTTTTAATTTAATACTCAATACAGTTGTACACATCTCTTTAAATTACATAATTCGATACTCAGAATTTTCCACCTTGGTAATAAGACAACAAGCTATTAGTTCAAGTTTATACTATTACTGTGGGCCTTTTTGAATTATAATTTAGTAAATGTGCTCCTTAGTTTTGGGGCGGATTGGTGTTTCCTAATCGTTTAGTTGTGATTTATTTTTTGCTCAAATAGAACAATAAATAATAATCTTATTTTATGTTCACCTGTTTATGTGGAACTTTTTGAATAACTCTTTTCGTCACGATCATATTGATGTTTCATTACCTTTCAGCTATATTAATTTCAGATGTTGCGAAGCGCGAGAACTAAACACAAGATCAAAGGTTTCTACGAGGTTCTCGTATGTCGTGACATTAATGAGGGCATTAGCTCAATGTAAGTTCCACCTTTTTTCCTAGAATCAAATAGGGTTCGTCGTTTGAAGATTTTAATTAAGTGATGTAAATAATGATAATGTTAAAAATATTTAAATCAATAGCTTGAAGAAACATTCAGCAGGCAGTTTTTGATGTGAACAGATTTTTTAAGATTTTTCTTTATGTATTCGAAATAAATAGTGATGATGACTATATTCAGAATCTTTCATTGTTGCAATGTGCTTGTTATAGATGGTGCTAACAACACTTAGTGATATAATAATAAATACAAGTCCTAAACGTAATACAACTATTTATATGCATACATCCTTGAGATACTTTAATATAAACTGAAAAACGCTTAATTAATGCACAAATTGTATCTTGTTTGCACACCGGTGGAGAAGCCAGACGATGTTTAGAAAACTATATCAGTGCAGCGAATTTAAAGTTTGTAGCTGAACAAAACATAAAACACTGGTTCTGCCATTACACTGCTATAGGCCGCCACAGCGGAGGTCTATTAACGCAACCTTGCCGAACATTTAAGACATCACTGTAATTTTGAAAGTTTTTATCTAGGATACAAACATCCGGCCTCGGTGGTCTCAAGCATAATACAGTTCTTATGGGTTGGCCGGACACATGGCGAGATACTGCGAAAATGAAGTTGATTCATTTATTTGTCGGTATGTTTATGTTAAATTCGCGATTATTATACTGCAATATTCACTGAGAAATGCACGCACAAACTCGATACTCTGCAGTAGAGTTACTGTTTTCGTGACGAAACTTAGCTAAGACGTCGCTTTCAACAAATCAAGTCATTTGTACAAACTGCGTCATCGGTCTCATAACATGCAGCCAACAACTTGGTCATTTTATCGGGGACTGAAATTAACCTGTGCCCACTGACCATCCTGTTTTGTAAAAACCGATGTCGAATCCACAACCACTGTTATGGAATAAGTAAAAAGGTTTCGATTCACTGCTATTCCAGAAGTACTGGTTCGCAATCAACCAATGACATTCTGTAACGATTCTTAGATTTGAATTAGGATTCGTCTCAGTTCTCGAACAAAGTCGTAAATGTGAACGCATAAACGAAATGGTTTCATAGAAAGTTCGACGTTGTTCTCGAAGTTATAGTTCGCGAACATACAGTACTCGCCAAAAATGACCGTCGCATTTCGAGCGAGCGAGTTCGAGCGAGTCGCGAGCGAGTGGCTCGCTCGAGATTTCGCAACTATTTAAATTAATAGAAAATTCTATTTTTAGAACAAATTTATTTCGAGCGAGTCGCGAGCGAGTGTGAGCGAGTCGCGAGCGAGCGACAGTCATTTTTGGCGGGTACTGTAATTCTTTGTAACTTAAAACCGATAAATTTTCGTTTAAAAACAATTTTAGTGTTCCCGAACCAAAAATGTCTAATTTTTTAGTATAATATACTATATTATAGAGTTGGCTAACGCCTTTTTTCAAAATAACAAAATATAATGATCAGTGGGTGCAGATTAATAGTTTAGTCGTGCATTACAATTAGGCTGATGGAGTCATTTGTGTAGCTGTAAGACACTTTTGCAGGTAGTACCATTTTCATTTGCAGATATAAAAGTTTAAGCAATTTAGCCATTCATGCTTGATTTCACTTTTTCCATACATAGTGAGTTCGGCACCTAAGAGTTACAGTACACACCAGAAATGTCTGTCGCATGTCAATCAAGCGATTTCGAGCGAGTATCGAGCAGAAGCACGCTCGATATTTCTAAGGTATTAAAATTAAGACAGGTCTGCTTTAGAACAAATTGCTTTCGATCTTCTGAAATTTTGGCGAGTACTAGCTGTAAGCAACTATTTACGCTTAAAACAGTGTACCAGTTAAGTCATCCATAATGTTAAGATTTTAATTGGTGAGTTTAGTTATTCTTACACTAGGTAGTTGTGATTCTACTTACTTACATAATGCCACACTACACTTTTGTCTGTATAAGGTTATAATATTACTATTAACCCGCAAGCGAGGGTGAAGCGAAGCGGGCGTGATTTCATTAAGTTGCAATTTTGTGAAATCATTTGTAACAGGCTTTGTATCTGACGTGTATACTACACTATAATTTCAGTAACCCTGAACGCATTAAAGACCCTAAAACCTCGTCGACGCGAAAGTCCTCAAAAACATTTGAAACCCCACGAAGTATTCGCGCTAGTCCCTAGATAACCAAACCTTGGTATCTAGTGTACCGAAAATCGTACATAGATAATTTTTGATGCTCTGCAGGCAACTAATAGCCAAACAAATGAAAACTATCTACATATGTTTTGGAAATCGGTTTTATCCACCGTAAAACCTTTGAACATGTCTGAAAAGGTATAGTATAGTCAAGTTTGTCTCTAAATACTAACAGCCTCGTAAGCGCGCTTGATACCGTAATGGACACTCGTTGTACGGTAAAACACACAACAGCATGTCGAAATTTGAAAAAGTTATTTCTTGCAAGCGGTCGACAAGCCATATTCGGCCCCACAGCGGCCCATGGTGGCGTTCCACAAAACATCGTCGTCAGCAGAGTTGTATATCTCAATCAGCCGATTAAGCATGGTATCTCAATTTTTTGATTCGAAGCTTGTTGCGCGAGATATTTGATGCCCGTACGGTCAAATTTGGCAAATAACACTTAAATACCTGTGTTTGCCATATTGACCCATAACATGGGGTCAAAGCTGATCGCGTACACCTAAAGGGCACATCCTCATCACTATTACTATCGGATAAACAATTTATCGAAATCCATCCGAAGATAAGACAGAAATAGACAAAACAAATTTTCACGATCTTTCCCGTTGGCGCTCTCAGTAGAAACGCTGTTCGCTTCGCTCTACCCGTTTCAAAAATGCTACACGAAGTTACTGAATCATGTCATATAGAGTTCTCAACACCAAAAGGACTATATTAATCACTCGTTGCTCACATGGCATTCGGGACTGCTCGTTCGACACTATCTCACTCGCATTTCTGCCAGCATTATACTATAAATTAATAGTAAAAATGTAGTATCTCGCTGCTAAAAATGTTTTATTCAGACGTTTATTACTCCTTAGCAACCACGTTACACGATAAAAATAGTCGTTGATACGATACTGCAGGAACGCCCTGTCATCTTAAATGTCGTAATTATTTTTGTAAGTGCACAAAGATGTTTTAGCATAAATTTAAATGGCTGTTAAATTATATTGTATAATTAAACGCAGGGTAATTTGACTATGGTAGTGCTGTATCTGAATGCTGTGTTGTTTTCCGGTGCAAATTTAAAATCGCTTACGGTGGAAATTTAAAATCACGAGGAAAATATATCTAAAAATAACTGCGGTGTTTATTCTCAACCTAAATTTACAATTCTGTGCGAAACTAGTTTAAATTCCAGGTTATTCTCAGTCAAAACTTAAAATCCCATGTAATGCCAATCCAGATACGTAATTTACTAAGAATATTATTGGAACAGAAATAATAATTAAAAACTTCATTATTTATTCTTCGTTAAAATAACTTGATTATTATAGAAACAAACCAAAATAGCAGTCGTTTTGGTATATTATCGTTGTCTCTTGTCCGTTGCGTTTTGTTTAGCCGAAGTGTACAAAATAATTGCATTTTTTTTAGTAATTCCAACGATGCTTACTTGAAAATTAACCTCTTTTTACTCCGATTATTATTTCAGAAGCGGTACGAAATGCAAGAGCTGCGAATTGTGCGTTGATTGTGCTCAAAAATGTGGACAAGTTTCCTACTGTCAAAGACAAGGTATGTGTGTACGTTTGTTTATAATTATATTTTATATAAACATATTTTTGTGCTTTCAAAATGGAAACAACTCGACAAAACCATATCATTGAAATAACTTAATGTTTAATTGTTTTAGTAAATTTGAGAGTTATGTTATTATAAGGTATTTGATTATAGTATTTTGGATACAGACGATTTGTGGAATTATGCAAACATTAAGGAATAACTCGAACCGGAATGTTGTCAGTTTTAACCGGCTGCAGAATCGGAACCGGGTCCTAGCCTTATAGTATAACAAAATATAATATATATATCAGGGAGTAACCGGAATTCCGGTTCCGGCGAAAATCGTGTTCCGGTTGCGGTTCCGGCAAAGGGCAAAAACCATACCGGAACCGGAATTCCAGTTTAAAAATTTTGTTTGAAATTTTCCACATTTTTTGCTTCATCCTGTAAACCAAACATATGTAATATATATTATACAATGATCAAGCTCCAATACAACCACGCAAAAGAAAAGATTAACTAACCAATTTGCCGTGTGAAACGTAAGTAGGGCACACAATTTGAGCAGGAATCTTTCATAATAACGTGCAGCAGTTTGTTAAATCAAAGCCAGGTCGATGCTTGTAGCAGCTAGTTTACACATCCAGAAGTCTGTGGTATACATTTGAATTAAACCGGTCCAACTAGGTAACAGAGTATGGCTTACGCAGAAGTACTTAGGGTATGCTTGGTTAACATAAACTGCGTCAAGCACCCGCCAGTGCGCGTGTAAACTTGGTAAATCAGTCTAAATTGAAGTAAACTAACGTTATCTGCAACGCAGCTAGAAACACTGCTTTCTTGGCAATGAACTGTATTTATTGAAACTGTGCGAGCAGCATCACAGTGTGTCTCATTTATAGCATTCTGATTGGAAAGTTATCATCGACATATTTGATCGATTAATAAACATTATTAGCTTCCTCGGTCTCTTTAAAGTTTCAGAAAGGCAATAATACCATCGCAATACATTAAGTTTAATGTAAAAGTTATTTTTAATGCATTTTAAATCCACTATATCTTAATTTCTTCCATCATCTGTTTTACTATATATAAATTTCGAAGACCAGGTTCCGGTTCCGGATCCGGTTTAAATGAACGGTTCCGGTTGCTGGTTCCGGTTCCGGTAAATTTCGGTTCCGGTTATTCCCTGATATATATATGGCCTGGGCTCACCATTCACTGAAATTTTGCCAATTGGCATGAACCGTGGAGCTATAATGTTCATTAATCGATCAAATATGTCGACGATGATAACTTTCCAATCAGAATGCTATAAATGAGACACACTGTGATGCTGCTCGCACAGCTTTCAATAAATACAGTTCATTGCCAAGAAAGCAGTGTTTCTAGCTGCGTTGCAGATAACGTTAGTTTACTTCAATTTATACTCTCTTACCAAGTTTACACGCGCACTGGTGGGTGCTTGACGCAGTTTATGTGTTAACGAGACAGTCTGAAGTACTTCTGCGTAAGCCATACTCTGTTACCTAGTTGGACCGGTTTAATTGAAATGTATACCACAGACTTCTGGATGTGTAAACTAGCTGCTACAAGCATCGACCTGGCTTTGATTTAACAAACTGCTGCACGTTATTATGAAAGATTCCTGCTCAAATTGTGTGCCCTACTTACGTTTCACACGGCAAATTGGTTAGTTAATCTTTTCTTTTGCGTGGTTGTATTGGAGCTTGATCATCGTACACAATATTACATATGTTTGGTTTACAGGATGAAGCAAAATGTGGAAAATTTCAAACAAAATTTTTAAACTGGAATTCCGGTTCCGGCATGGTTTTTGCCTTTTGCCGGAACCGCAACACGATTTTCGCCGGAACCGGAATTCCGGTTACTCCTTTGATATATATATTATATTTTGTTATACTATAAGGCTAGGACCCGGTTCCGATTCTGCAGCCGGTTAAAACTGACAACATTCCGGTTCGAGTTATTCCTTAATGTTTGCATAATTCCACAAATCGTCTGTATCCAAAATACTATAATCAAATACCTTATAATAACATAACTCTCAAATTTACTAAAACAATTAAACATTAAGTTATTTCTAATGATATGGTTTTGTCGAGTTGTTTCCATTTTGAAAGCACAAAAATATGTTTATATAAAATAGTAATTATAAACAAACGTACACACATACCTTGTCTTTGACAGTAGGAAACTTGTCCACATTTTTGAGCACAATCAACGCACAATTCGCAGCTCTTGCATTTCGTACCGCTTCTGAAAAATAATAATCGGAGTAAAAAAGAGGTTAATTTTCAAGTAAGCATCGTTGGAATTACTAAAAAAAATGCAATTATTTTTTACACTTCGGTTAAACAAAAACGCAACGGACAAGAGACAACGATAATATACCAAAACGACTGCTATTTTGGTTTGTTACTATAATAATCAAGTTATTTTAACGAAGAAATAAATAATGAAGTTTTTAATTATTATTATCTTTCGAATAAATACTTTAGTAAATTACGTATCTGGATTGGCATTACATGGGATTTTAAGTTTTGACTGAGAATAACCTGGAATTTAAACTAGTTTCGCACAGAATTGTAAATTTAGGTTGAGAAATAAACACCGCAGTTATTTTTAGATATATTTCCTCGTGATTTTAAATTTCCACCGTAAGCGATTTTAAATTTGCACCGGAAAACAACACAGCATTCAGATACAGCACTTACCATAGTCAAATTACCCTGCGTTTAATTATACAATATAATTTAACAGCCATTTAAATTTATGCTAAAACATCTTTGTGCACTTACAAAAATAATTACGACATTTAAGATGACAGGGCGTTCCTGCAGTATCGTATCAACGACTATTTTTATCGTGTAACGTGGTTGCTAAGGAGTAATAAACGTCTGAATAAAACATTTTTAGCAGCGAGATACTACATTTTTACTATTAATTTATAGTATAATGCTGGCAGAAATGCGAGTGAGTATAGTGTGGAACGAGCAGTCCCGAATGCCATGTGAGCAACGAGTGATTAATATAGTCCTTTTGGTGTTGAGAACTCTATATGACATGATTCAGTAACTTCGTGTAGCATTTTTGAAACGGGTAGAGCGAAGCGAACAGCGTTTCTACTGAGAGCGCCAACGGGAAAGATCGTGAAAATTTGTTTTGTCTATTTCTGTCTTATCTTCGGATGGATTTCGATAAATTGTTTATCCGATAGTAATAGTGATGAGGATGTGCCCTTTAGGTGTACGCGATCAGCTTTGACCCCATGTTATGGGTCAATATGGCAAACACAGGTATTTAAGTGTTATTTGCCAAATTTGACCGTACGGGCATCAAATATCTCGCGCAACAAGCTTCGAATCAAAAAATTGAGATACCATGCTTAATCGGCTGATTGAGATATACAACTCTGCTGACGACGATGTTTTGTGGAACGCCACCATGGGCCGCTGTGGGGCCGAATATGGCTTGTCGACCGCTTGCAAGAAATAACTTTTTCAAATTTCGACATGCTGTTGTGTGTTTTACCGTACAACGAGTGTCCATTACGGTATCAAGCGCGCTTACGAGGCTGTTAGTATTTAGAGACAAACTTGACTATACTATACCTTTTCAGACATGTTCAAAGGTTTTACGGTGGATAAAACCGATTTCCAAAACATATGTAGATAGTTTTCATTTGTTTGGCTATTAGTTGCCTGCAGAGCATCAAAAATGATCTATGTACGATTTTCGGTACACTAGATACCAAGGTTTGGTTATCTAGGGACTAGCGCGAATACTTCGTGGGGTTTCAAATGTTTTTGAGGACTTTCGCGTCGACGAGGTTTTAGGGTCTTTAATGCGTTCAGGGTTACTGAAATTATAGTGTAGTATACACGTCAGATACAAAGCCTGTTACAAATGATTTCACAAAATTGCAACTTAATGAAATCACGCCCGCTTCGCTTCACCCTCGCTTGCGGGTTAATAGTAATATTATAACCTTATACAGACAAAAGTGTAGTGTGGCATTATGTAAGTAAGTAGAATCACAACTACCTAGTGTAAGAATAACTAAACTCACCAATTAAAATCTTAACATTATGGATGACTTAACTGGTACACTGTTTTAAGCGTAAATAGTTGCTTACAGCTAGTACTCGCCAAAATTTCAGAAGATCGAAAGCAATTTGTTCTAAAGCAGACCTGTCTTAATTTTAATACCTTAGAAATATCGAGCGTGCTTCTGCTCAATACTCGCTCGAAATCGCTTGATTGACATGCGACAGACATTTCTGGTGTGTACTGTAACTCTTAGGTGCCGAACTCACTATGTATGGAAAAAGTGAAATCAAGCATGAATGGCTAAATTGCTTAAACTTTTATATCTGCAAATGAAAATGGTACTACCTGCAAAAGTGTCTTACAGCTACACAAATGACTCCATCAGCCTAATTGTAATGCACGACTAAACTATTAATCTGCACCCACTGATCATTATATTTTGTTATTTTGAAAAAAGGCGTTAGCCAACTCTATAATATAGTATATTATACTAAAAAATTAGACATTTTTGGTTCGGGAACACTAAAATTGTTTTTAAACGAAAATTTATCGGTTTTAAGTTACAAAGAATTACAGTACCCGCCAAAAATGACTGTCGCTCGCTCGCGACTCGCTCGACACTCGCTCGCGACTCGCTCGAAATAAATTTGTTCTAAAAATAGAATTTTCTATTAATTTAAATAGTTGCGAAATCTCGAGCGAGCCACTCGCTCGCGACTCGCTCGAACTCGCTCGCTCGAAATGCGACGGTCATTTTTGGCGAGTACTGTATGTTCGCGAACTATAACTTCGAGAACAACGTCGAACTTTCTATGAAACCATTTCGTTTATGCGTTCACATTTACGACTTTGTTCGAGAACTGAGACGAATCCTAATTCAAATCTAAGAATCGTTACAGAATGTCATTGGTTGATTGCGAACCAGTACTTCTGGAATAGCAGTGAATCGAAACCTTTTTACTTATTCCATAACAGTGGTTGTGGATTCGACATCGGTTTTTACAAAACAGGATGGTCAGTGGGCACAGGTTAATTTCAGTCCCCGATAAAATGACCAAGTTGTTGGCTGCATGTTATGAGACCGATGACGCAGTTTGTACAAATGACTTGATTTGTTGAAAGCGACGTCTTAGCTAAGTTTCGTCACGAAAACAGTAACTCTACTGCAGAGTATCGAGTTTGTGCGTGCATTTCTCAGTGAATATTGCAGTATAATAATCGCGAATTTAACATAAACATACCGACAAATAAATGAATCAACTTCATTTTCGCAGTATCTCGCCATGTGTTCGGCCAACCCATAAGAACTGTATTATGCTTGAGACCACCGAGGCCGGATGTTTGTATCCTAGATAAAAACTTTCAAAATTACAGTGATGTCTTAAATGTTCGGCAAGGTTGCGTTAATAGACCTCCGCTGTGGCGGCCTATAGCAGTGTAATGGCAGAACCAGTGTTTTATGTTTTGTTCAGCTACAAACTTTAAATTCGCTGCACTGATATAGTTTTCTAAACATCGTCTGGCTTCTCCACCGGTGTGCAAACAAGATACAATTTGTGCATTAATTAAGCGTTTTTCAGTTTATATTAAAGTATCTCAAGGATGTATGCATATAAATAGTTGTATTACGTTTAGGACTTGTATTTATTATTATATCACTAAGTGTTGTTAGCACCATCTATAACAAGCACATTGCAACAATGAAAGATTCTGAATATAGTCATCATCACTATTTATTTCGAATACATAAAGAAAAATCTTAAAAAATCTGTTCACATCAAAAACTGCCTGCTGAATGTTTCTTCAAGCTATTGATTTAAATATTTTTAACATTATCATTATTTACATCACTTAATTAAAATCTTCAAACGACGAACCCTATTTGATTCTAGGAAAAAAGGTGGAACTTACATTGAGCTAATGCCCTCATTAATGTCACGACATACGAGAACCTCGTAGAAACCTTTGATCTTGTGTTTAGTTCTCGCGCTTCGCAACATCTGAAATTAATATAGCTGAAAGGTAATGAAACATCAATATGATCGTGACGAAAAGAGTTATTCAAAAAGTTCCACATAAACAGGTGAACATAAAATAAGATTATTATTTATTGTTCTATTTGAGCAAAAAAATAAATCACAACTAAACGATTAGGAAACACCAATCCGCCCCAAAACTAAGGAGCACATTTACTAATTATAATTCAAAAAGGCCCACAGTAATAGTATAAACTTGAACTAATAGCTTGTTGTCTTATTACCAAGGTGGAAAATTCTGAGTATCGAATTATGTAATTTAAAGAGATGTGTACAACTGTATTGAGTATTAAATTAAAAAATGAGTTACCGAATATCAGCCACGCTGCTTGAATAGTTGAGAAGGTACGCCGTTTTTGTACTTGCGATTTACAAGAATGAATTGGTCCACAAAACGCGACCAAAACACCTATGTAGCTCAAGTTGCGGAGATATTATTACCATTTTCGTGTACTTTAGGTCCCATGTACCCATGAAAAAACCTTTTTAACCCGACCTTGCAATGTAAGTAATGACAATAGCAGCACGCCATAAACAGCTGGATAGAGGATGAATTGCTCTACAAATAAGAAAACCAAAACACCTATACAGCTAGAGTTGTTACGGAGAAAGTACCATTTTCGTGTATTTTTGGTGCCATTGGTCCATTGAAAAACCATTTTAGACTCACCCCTGCAGAGCAATTAATGGCAATTACAATACACTGTTTGAAGCTATATAGATGAACTGCTCTGCGAAATAAGATTAAACAGACCTATATAGCTCAGTAGTTGCGGAGATATTACCACTTTCGTGTATTTTGAGTCTCATGGGCCTATTTTAGAATCCATTTGACCCAAATCCTGCAACCTAAGGGAACCATGTGGTAAAACATTGCATACAGACTTAGGAGGTTTATTTATAAATTGAGTCAAATTTGACTCAGATATCTAAATCAATTGCCGAGTTACAATAAGTACCGTAATTTTTCGCGCGCCGACTAGAGCCCTTTTGCTCATTTTTCTGTGGGAAGATGTTTTATTCGGGCTTCGCGCCTAACTAAAAGGCACAAATAAAGATCTCAAAAATGAGCTATCGCGCGAGTCAATGCCCTAGGCCGAAGTGGAGTTATGTGTTAGTTATAAAAATAGTGGTAAATGGCGAGCAAAGCCTACATACACATACTTCCAAAACAAAAAATAATAAATTTATGTTATAATTTATTGACTTTATTGTCACAATACTTACCTCTTTTTGTATTGACAACTTCAGTCGACAGATGCTTTATTCACCCTGTAAAACGGTAGCGAGAACTGTTAGGCCTTTGCCTGCCTTTAGTTGATGAGCAAATGAAAGAATTGTTGGATGTTTAAGCTCGTGGTTTTCGTCGACACTGCACAATACGAGCACTTGGGGTCTGAAACACAATTTAATCACGAATTAAAACAAGGGAATCAATGGGATGTTTAATCGCTTGGTCGGAATGATATGATAATTACTATTTTAAGATAGGATATTAAACATGAGCATTAATTCAAATAGCGTACTGAAAACGTAAAAATATAAAACTGCAGAGTCATTTGTAACAGGAATCTGGCAAGTTTGTTAGCCGGAATTAGATAACGCGAAGACCACGGGAACATTCAGCACCTCGTAGCGGCTCAACGAAGCCATAGGGGTTGACATATCTTGGTTACATTAAAATCATAACTTATGCTGTCAACGACCCTAATGATTACAACCGCTATTTTCGTTGTATACCGAAACCCAATTAGTCAAAAGTGCAGTATAAAAATTTTGCACCAGAGTACGGCGCTGGGTCATACTCACACATTGTTTTTCTTTTGGTTCCCGTCCATCGAAAATTATATGAGTGGTAATTCATATCAGGGTTTCTTGCGCTGACATAAGCTGCCAGACGCCAGTATCCACGAAGGTAAAAATTGCAATCATCGGCAACTGGTATTCAGTACACAAAACTCATTGGCTGTTGGCTTCGCGGCAGTTGATAACTCATCAATTAAACTTTTGAAGGGGGTAGGCGATAACAAACAGAAAGCAAGCTGCCTGGCCACAGGACTCCCCCGACGTCCCACCCCACTTGGCCGAAACATATCAAAGCTAAACTAAATCAAAAAAATTTATTCTCAAAATTTATAGATTTTTTTGTAAGCAAAATGTCCTTTAAACATTAATTACCACTATTTCTACTGCTAAAACGACGTTTTATAGCATGAAAATATATGCACAGCAGTAAAACTACATGAAAATATAGAAATATTGAGTTTTTTAAGCAAAACTTATCCTTCACTTAAATTTCCCCTGAGAATTAATAATACCCGCGAAGGTCCCCCAACTTTTGGGAGGATTGTAAAGGACAGGCAAGAACGATACGGGAGAACTGCTTCACAGTTTTCCGTGATGTAGAAACTAAAACGATGACAGCACCATACACACGTCGTCAAGTATAAATAATGGCCTGTAAAACTGACATTATTAGTTTATTATAATTCTCCTACGTTTTAGCAATACCCAGGTATCGAGGTTGGATTACAAATCCAATTACCCAAGCTTCTTCAAAACTGAAAGCCATTAACAAAGCCACTGAAAGCATTCTTTATATGGCGGTACTGTTTTACTGCGGTATATCTATCAATAGTGCCCGCTAAGAAAAATTTATCGAAGTCGAAAACAGTAGGTCTAAAACAAAAACATTTTCCTATCATACAGCCACATATAAGTTAGCCAACACCATTTCAGTTTTCACATTGATCACAACATTATGATTTAAGCAAAGAAAGCACTAACAGCTACATTAGTAAACTAACCTCCAATTTCTTGTATGAACAGGACCTTCTTCTAAATTTAGCAGGGCATATCGAGCAGCTGAAAGACCGAGACCACGAATTCCATCGCCCCATTCTTTTTCAGCGCTAAGATAATGAAAAATAATAATTATTTTAGTGTAACATAAAACATCTAAAAAATCTTCTGGTGCAATTTTTTTCTTAATCATACTCGAACTGATTTCATAAAAGACACTCGCCGAAAGCCTTGGCCAGAATATTCCATTATCAGCTAAAAATTCGTGAGAGTAAAACATCGCGGAATATAATTATAATAATGAATTTTTCAACAGGATTATTTTAGAAAAAATAAATTTTTCTTATTAAGAATATGTAACCGTTACTTGGAGGGTGAAGTGGTTCACTTTTTCTCCAAGCGCATATATATTGAAATACACATTTACCGCATATCTAGGAAGAAGACAAAGGTCCTAATTAAAGCGGTGGCGGTGGTATTATAATAATTATGATGTACATAGGTAATGCTTGTAGTAATAAACACCATAAAACGTATATACAGTCAATGAC
The DNA here is from genome assembly GCA_030248225.1 of Trileptium ribeirensis. Taxonomy (NCBI): domain Eukaryota; kingdom Metazoa; phylum Nematoda; class Enoplea; order Enoplida; family Thoracostomopsidae; genus Trileptium; species Trileptium ribeirensis. The sequence goes on from JASANE010011535.1 coordinate 26,371, forward strand.
AGAAATTACACACGCGCGAAAGTACAGTCACAGTGAAAAATGAGTGCATAAAATAAGAAGGCGAAACGCGAACGAAATGAAAACCAAAAAGAATACGAGGTAACGAAAACGAAAACAGAATTTGTCAAAATTTTAGAACGATTTTTTGCTCTTGTTTGTGAAGGAATGTTAACGCAAATGAATGTTGTAACATACATTATAAACGAACGTTTTTGCGTTCGTTTTTTGTGCACTTATTTCTGACCGTGGCGGTACGTATGTTTAACGCGCCCAAAAACAAAAGCACGCTTGTGTGCATGCATGTACGTTTTTGTGCAGTTAGTTAACAACCGTGACCATAATTGAATTTTGACATAAATGTTACCACGCTAAATCTATGTTTATTTTAATCTATATTGCGAACAATAATAAAAGTTTTAATGTTAGCGACTGATCCTAACTTATTTTCGGAAAACATGACGTTTGTCTCATATATTGTATGGCTTATGCAATTACTTTAAAACGCTGCACTTAAATGTACATTGAGACCGCGAAGATGACAGGAACGGTTTTTTCAGTTCAATATTATTTCTTGTTTCTGACCTATAGTTGTTGAGTGGTAGTGTGTGCTGTGCATACGTTCGTTATGTGTGCTGTCATTGAATTCGTGTCTTACGAGCTCATTTCAAACATTTTGATAAATACAATACAGACTGAAATTTGTGGATAATCATTTGATTATACTTGAAACCTGCCCGAATGAGTTTTTCGTGTTCTAGCTATGTTCCATGTCCACTCATTTTTGACGTTTGTTGTAAATACGAATATAGTTGTTCCTGGAAAGGACTGGATGAGGATTTGTAAACATGAAAAATAATGTAATATAATAATATCAATACGTTGAAGAAAACCATTTAAACGCGTTGCTTACCTACGATACTCAATGAACTTATAGACGACTGCGCCGATAAATATTGCCAATATTGCAAATTTCCAGTCGCTCCTAAACATCACCGCAACGCATAGTAGCGCGCCCAATAACTCAAAGTGACCTAAAACGATCAAAATAATTGAAAAACAACAATCTAAGCGAAGATTTACAAGCTTCCTGTAACATTAGCGATGGTGCGTCAAAAGTCAAATTAACAGAATATTTTCCCAAGATTTTTGCGATTCCTGCTGATAAACCTAGTGACCTGTAGGTTATGATGTAGATCCACTACAACTCATAACGTGGAATGTGACATTGGTTCTACCTGTTTTTCCTGGCCAAATAATTTGAAGCGGGAGCAGGGCATTTATGGTTAGAAAAATAGATTATCATTTTGCAGTCAGCAAAACAGAAAAATCAAAAATAGATTCGTGCCTAGTTACTATTTTTAAATTTTCTCAAATTGACGAAGCATAAAGAACCAAATGGAAGACAAGAAATTTGGATCGTTCTTAACGCTAACGTCTATTAACTGCAGTCAGAGAAGACGGCAAAAAACACTTGAAAATTATCCCAGATGTAACTTCTATACATGACACTAATCAAAAACAATAAATTATAAAAGTAGTGTCGTACGGAAAATAATAATTCAACGGAAAGTTGAATACTTTTGTACTTCTTACAAAAAAACTTTACCAAAACACGATCAAAGTAGTACCTATCAGCTGCAGTGTTGCAACTTGTTCCATCTAAGAAGCAGAATTAAAATCTTACCTCACGAGGTGTATAAAGATGTAATTATCAGGCAGTAACCGCAATCCCGGTTCCAGTGAAAATTGTGTTCCGGTTGCAGTTCCGGCAAAGGACAAAAACCAGACTGTTTCCGTTAATTCCGGTTAAAAAATTTTAATTTAAATTTTCTACATTTTTTCTTCATCTGTGGTCGCAAACATATGTAATAATATATACAATTATCTAGTTCCCAATACAACCAAGACACAAGAAAACATTAACTTAGCAATTTACCCTGTGAAGCGTAAGTAGGACACAGAATTTTAGTAGGAATCTCTCCAAATGAACCTGCAGGAGTTTGTTAAGACAAAACCAGGTCGATGCTTGTAGCCGCTAATTTACACATTCAGAAGCTCTAGGGGGCATGTTTGAATTAAACCTTCTAACTTGGTAACAGAATATGGATTATTTAGAAGTAGTTAGCTGTATGTTAAGCTGACATAAATTGTGTCATAATCTGTTAGTGACCCTGCTAAACTTTGTAAATCAGTTGACATTGAAGCAAAAGTAACAGACGGGAAACGCAGCCAGGTACTGTATTTCTCGGTAAAACTCGGCGAGCAGTTTAACGGTTTGTCTCATTTATACCATCCTGATTAGAAAGTTATTATCATTATAATATGAACTAACGGGTAATGTTTTGAAAGCGCTAGCCTAAACAGTGTTCTCTAACCACATATCAGAAAATTCCATTCGACCAATTTTCTGATAAACATATAAACCAATAAATTCAAGTTTCCTACAGAATAACATGATGTGTATGTACCTGTAGTTAACGGAGGCGACTGGAGACAGAGCGAAAATGTTTATTCGACGCTCCATGCGTTGTAATGCAACATTCAATTTGATGAATATAATGGTCTATAGTGGCAAGGCATTTTTGCTCTGGATGTCCAAAAACCCACATATTGGTTAATTAATTGTTTAAAACCGACAGGCATACCAATTATTGGCTTCCTCAGACACATTAAAGTTTCAAAAAACATGCCATTGCAATACATTAAGTTTAATGTAAAAATTATTTTCAATACATTTTAAATTCATCATACCTTTATTTCCTCCATCATCTGTTTTACTATATA
>JASANE010011536.1:0-22235 GCA_030248225.1 Trileptium ribeirensis
GTATAATTGCTGCACGACTACTACGGCTTACTAGGGTAACTAAATATTTATTTAGATTTGTTTCTGACTTGGGTTAGACTGTTAGGTTACTTTATAGTGAACTTCTTGACATTAACCCTTATATTAAGACGTTCTAATATTTTCTGTTTGCAATATACTCTGTTATTTATTTCGAAGCCAACTTAACTTTCTAGGTATATATTACCTTTATGAAACCCGTTGATCCTCATTAAGGGTTTTTATGCAATTTTACGTATGGATGCATTAGTTTGAATATACGTATATAGACCTAGCAGTGGACAGTCGTAGGGCCTCTGTACGAAGTTATCATGGCAGTAGATGGTACGTACGTAAAATGGTGGTGGACTTGGTTTAGTTGTAATATTTTTTGTTTGAATTGCGTTGCGTGTAAAATGGATTCCGATTAAGTTGATTTGAATGTTATAGATATTCTTTGTAAATAAGTATGCTTACGTATCAATTTCAGTCAGACCGAAGTACGCGAATTTATCCACAACATCGAAGAAACGTCCCAAGATGTACAGCCAGAGAACATTTTCAACGCCGATGAAACTGGCTTCGTCGATTCTCCGGGCAGTCAATACCTTATATTTCGACGGAGGGTCAAATATCCTGATCGAATCATGGATTCACTCCAAACCAGCATATCCGTTATGCAGGGAGTAACCGGAATTCCGGTTCCGGTTCCGGCGAAAATCGTGTTCCGGTTGCGGTTCCGGCAAAGGGCAAAAACCATACCGGAACCGGAATTCCGGTTTAAAAATTTTGTTTGAAATTTTCCACGTTTTTTGTTTCATCCTGTAATCGAAACATATGTAATATATATTATACAATGATCAAGCTCCAATACAACCAAGCAAAAAAAGATTAACAAACCAATTTGACGTGTGAAACGTAAGTAGGGCACATAATTAGAGCAGGAATTTTTCATAATAACCTGCAGGAGTTTGTTAAATCAAAGCCAGATCGATGCTTGTAGCAGCTATTTTACACATCCAGAAGTCTGTGGGATACGTTTGAATTAAACCCGTCCAACTCGGTAACAGAGTATGGCTTACGCAGAAGTACCTAGGGTATGCTTGGCTAACATAAATTGCGTCAAGCACCCACGAGTGCGCTTGTAAAGTTGGTAAATTAGTCTAAATTGAAGTAAACTAACGTTATCTGCAACGCAGCTAGAAACTGCTTTCTTGGCAATGAACTGTATTTATTGAAACTGTGCGAGCAGCATCACAGTGTGTCTCATTTATAGCATTCTGATTCGAAAGTTATCATCATTATGATCTAACTGACGGGCACCGTTTGTCCAACGCTAGCCTAAACAGTGTCTCTGACTACTGAGCATAAAATTACCTTCTATCTATTATTTTTTCTTAGAACCATATAAACCAATAATTTTAACTTTCCTACAGAAGAACATGCAACAAACGTATGTGTAGTAAAGGGAGGCGACTGGAGACAGAGCGAAAGTGTGTATTCTACGCTCCAAGCTTTGTAGGCACATTCGATTTGACGCAGTATACGCAATGGTGTACAGTGGAAGACATTTTTTGCTCTGAATGTCCAAAAACGGATATAATATGATATCAAATATTATTTGATCGATAAATAAATATTATTAGCTTCCTCAGTCTCTTTAAAGTTTCAGAAAGGCAATAATACCATCGAAATGCATTAAGTTTAATGTAAAAGTTATTTTTAATGCATTTCAAATCCACTATACCTTCATTTCTTCCATCATCTATCTGTTTTACTATATATAAATTTCGAAGACCAGGTTCCGGTTCCGGATCCGGTTTAAATGGACGGTTCCGGTTTCTGGTTCCGGTTCCGGTAAATTTCTGTTCCGGTTATTCCCTGCCGTTATGTTTTACGCCAGTGCTAGCGGCACAATTTTGCCCCCTACGTGTGCTACCGCACGCCCGGCGGAGGCGGGTGCAATCCGTCCTGGACCCGCAACGGACCGGTGGGAGAGCCTATGTGTTATGAACGTTGCTGCTCAATGGGGGCGGGTTTTGGCAGCAGTTTGAGCGGCTGGTTCGATAGCATCACATTTCAGCAGTGGTTCGAGCGATGTTTTCTTAAGCATGGTCAAGGGCTACAAATCAAAATAGTTCTAATCGTTGATAATATGTCGTCGCATTTTGACCTGGAGGTGATCCAAATCTGTATGGAGAATAACATTCAGGTCAGATCAGAGATCAGAGAATAACAGCAACGATCATGCGGATGACAGTGACGACGAACTAGAACAACAGGACGCGCCGTCAGAATTCATTTTCGTTCGACCCGTAACGGAGGTGGTGGACATCGACTACGTCGCCCGTGGGTTAGAAATGACTGCTATTTATATAGTGCTTCTCGGCAGTACTATATAGACCTGCATTTAACGAAAACTGTTGCTCAATTTCAACGTGATAGCTTGCAGAGTTAACATTTTGACTTTATTTAAAGTTCAAAACTGTCCTAAGTTACCCCACTTAACCGTACCTCACTCGGTGTAGTGTGCTAGGGCTTGAAATCTAAGGAAGCTCATGGCTTAACTTGTCAAAACGCGTAATGAGCATTCGGTTTCACTAAATAACGTTGAATAAAAACCCACAGCTCTCAGAATTACAATAGTAGCCTAAAATCCTCCTATCGTGTTTTGTTAATTTTTGTAAAATTTTATAATACATCTTCATAGAAAGCCTTGAATTCGAATTTTTATTTTTGCAAATTTATGTTACCAAAAGCTCCGTGAAGCCCCCTTATGAACTTTTTGCAAAATTATAGTGACTGAGTAAAAATGCGTTGACTTAATTAATTATATAATTGGAGCCTGGAAATAAGATCCTTGCCTACAAAATCGATTTGTAACTAATCTTGCCCTCTTGCCATGCAAAGCCTTTGGCAGCGAGGTATGGCTGTGAAACACTGATATGGCCGGATGTGCCAAAAGTATATATTCTTAATAAACCGTGTTTTGCAATTTCTGCACGGAAAATGGGGTTGCAGCCGTTAATGTTCAGCTAAAGGTACATCGTCAACGTACAACTTTTGCTATCGAATAAAAAATGTTTCGAAATTCATCCACCCGAAGATGAATTATAAATGACATACAAAAAAGAACTTTTCACAATATTTACCGTTAACTTTCTCAGTGGAAACTCTTCTAGCTTACCTCGGTCCGTTTAATTTATATAGGAAGTAATGGGAATCGGGTTGCGGCTAATCATTACTTGAATCGAAGTTCTGGTTAAATGTTTTTGATATTTGTATGGCGAAATATATAATAAAATTGTTATTTCCAAGCCAAAATTAGCTAGCTCTACCTTTGATAGCTCAATTAAATGCATTTCTAAAGTAGACAAGTGCTAAACTACACTAGTTATGGCATGGATATATAACGCTAGCTATTCAAACACACTAACATGTATTATGTTTTTAATTTGGGAACGCTTCCGAATCCGAAATTTGTTAGCTAAACCGTTATTCAAGCTACATCCCAACATATTTATGGTACAACCCAACCCGGTTCTACTTATAATGTCTTGTCACAAACAATAAATGCCAAATGTATCTTTATTAATTAAATTCCCTTGTACATAATATGAGACAGCCATGCGCTGTAATTTACAATATTTCACATTGCTGAGAAATGTCTACAATAGTAATTAGCGCGGTTACACGAAATGGAGCACGGGGTGGCTACTATGTGCATTCAGTCCCTATTTTGTGGTTCCAGATTTAGTTTCCGGAACTTATTTTAATGATACAGAAATATCATAATACACCCGCAATACATTAGAGAACATTTATTGATGAGATCAGGTTCCTTTTACGTCTAAAATTAAAGGTTCTGTACGCGGCTAATTTTGGTTCCGTTATTCAGTGATATAATATATCCTTATCAATAATTTGTTTAATATGCTGATTATTGTGTCTTTGTATTTCGTAACCCAGACTGAAAATATCAAATAATTTCAGTTTTAGTTATATAACATTATCGTAATTTCTCACGAGTTATTGATTATGGCTGAAAAGTTGACGTTTCCAGTCGACAGTAAGAAATGGTTTGACAAAGAAGAGAATGAAAAGGTGCAGCAAACTATGTGGGCTGCACCGCTAGATGCACGATTTCCTCAACAAAATCAAACAAAGTAAGCTATTCAATTACGCTATCCAAAATTGTGAACATGGATAAAATAATTGACGTAAAATGTATGCATCTGTGAAGTGTTCCAGTTTGTTTAAAGCCTGAGTTTAGTTTTCAGGTTAATTAAAAGTTATATATACAATAAGTTTATTTATATATTCGATGAAATTTTACGTAATTATTGCAAGTAAGTGTGTGCTGTGTGTCACTTTGCTAACGTTAAATCACCTTTTATGCAAATTTTTTAGACTATGTTTTGAACACTCAAGAGTGGTAATTCGCGAAGGGAGATGAAACTGGTCAAGTGTGACTACTCCGTGTTTAGTGAATCGTTCCAAATTCAATTCTTTGAGTCCTTTTAAAGTCCGACGATAGCAATTAAGCATCGGGTATTCTTTAGTGCAACGCTGCGGTCATTTTAATCACATATTGAAACCGCAGAACACTATTTCATCCTCCAATGAGCAAGAAATCTTTGGAAGTTTATAAATTTGTTGAAAGTATATAGTTTGTAGAACGATTTTTAAAGTTCTATGACCCTAACACATGCCTTATTTAATACATACCACGCAAATACAATTGCTTTTGTCGTATTCAGCAACTTCGAAAGCCACTGGGCACCTTCTCGAGACCCAAATACATCTATATTGAAAAAGTGGAAAAATTGATCTATTTGTGGTGCCAGAATTTACCACTTTTAACGCAGGATTAGTAACACAATGTGGGTATAGAACAACCAGAGTGTTTAGCGGTTCAGCAACGCTGTTATTGCATCGTTTACCCTAACAAGTAAAAGTACTTTGTAACAATTTTGAAAATTTCACTTTTTGGAGTGTCTTTAAACTGGCTCATAGCTCAAAATAAGTTACAGCAAAGTTATATCTTAGATGAGTGGATTTTGGATAATAGACTCCAGCTTTCAATCCGATACGTCCGGCAGGAGTTATAACCAAAAATGCTAGGTGGCCTATTTGTAAAATTTAAGTAGGAAATTATTGGAGCAGCTTAAATACAAAGCATTTCGCAAAAACTAGATTGCATTACTCGTCGAATAATAAAACTGCGAAAATCCATCAATCTGGTCAAGAGTTGCGTGACGAACACAAAAAATTTTTGTAGCAATTGTGCGCTGTTTTGAATAAACTACGCTTGCTACGCCCACTCCAATTCAATAAATGGTTTGAACTGTTTTTGAAACTTATATGTATGAAACCCCTATATACTACTATTACTATTAATATCTCGCAAGCAAGGGCGTACCAGAGAGTGGCATGGTTGCCAGGCCGTTATATACTTCAGGGAGCAACCGGAATTCCGGTTCCGGCGAAAATCGTGTTCCGGTTCCGGCAAAGGGCAAAAACCATACCGGAATTCCGGTTAAAAAATTTTGTTGGAAAATTTTCACATTTTTGCTTCATCTCTGATCCAAACATTATGTAATATATATTATACGATGAAACCAAGCAAATGAAAAGTTTACCTAAGCAATTTGCCGTGTGAAACGGAAGCAGGGCACACAATTTCAATAGGAATTTCTCATAATAACTTGCAGAAGTTTGTTAGATCAAGCCCAGGTCGATGCTTGTAGCAGCTATTTTGCACATTCAGAAGTCTCCGGATTACGTTTGAATTAAATCAGTCCCACTGGGTAACGGAGCATGGCTTCCGTAGAAGTACTTAGCGTGTGCTTGGCTAATATAAATTGCGTCAAGCACCAGCCAGTGCGCTTGTAAACTTTGTAAATCAGGCGAAATTGAAAAGTTAACGTTATCCACAACGCAGCCAGAAACTGCTTTCTTGGCAATCAACTGCATTTATTGAAACTGTTCTAGCAGCATCACAGTTTGTCTCATTTGTAGGATTCTGATTAGAAAGTTATCATCATTATCATGTAACTGACGGGCACTGTTTATCCAACACTAGCCTTAACAGTGTCTCTTACCACTGATCGGAAAATTACTTTCTATCAATTTTTCTTGGAATCATATAAACCAATAATTTCAAGTTTCCTACAGAACAACATGTAACAAACGTATGTGTAATAAAGGGAAGCGAATGGGGACAGAGCGAAAGTGTTTATTCAACGCTCCATGAGTTAAAATGCACATTCAAATGGGCATTTTATGCGCGGATGTATTATAGTGGAAGGCAATTTTGCTCTGGGTGTCCAATAAAACGACATATTGATCGATAAATAAACATTATTTAGCTTCCTCAGTCTCTTTAAAGTTCCAGAAAGGTAATAATGACATCACAATACATTAAGTTTATTGTAAAAGTTATTTTTAACACATTTTAAATCCACTGTACCAGCATTTCTTCCTTCATCTGTTTTACAATATATAAGTTTCGAAGACCAGGTTCCGGTTGCTGGTTCCGGTTCCGGTTATTCCCTGATATACATGTATATATATTTATGTATATATTTATTTATATATATGTATATATATTTATATCAGGGAGTAACCGGAATTCCGGTTCCGGTTCCGGCGAAAATCGTGTTCCGGTTGCGGTTCCGGCAAAGGGCAAAAACCATACCGGAATTCCGGTTTAAAAATTTTGTTTGAAATTTTCCACGTTTTTCTTCATCCTGTAATCCAAACATATGTAATATATATATTGTACAATGATCAAGCTATACAACCAAGCAAAAGAAAAGATTAAATAACCAATTTGCCGTGTGAAACGTAAGTAAGGCATATAATTAGAGCAGGAATTTTTCATAATAACCTGCAGGAGTTTGTTAAATCAAAGCCAGGTCGATGCTTGTAGCAGCTATTTTACACATCCAGAAGTCTGTGGGATACGTTTGAATTAAACCGGTCCAACTCGTAACAGAGCATGGCTTACGCAGATGTACTTAGGGTATGCTTAAATTGCGTCAAGCAGCCGCCAGTGCGCTTGTTAACTTGGTAAATCAGTCTAAATTGAAGTAAACTAACGTTATCTGCAACGCAGCTAAAAACTGCTTTCTTGGCAATGAACTGTATTTATTGAGACTGTGCGAGCAGCATCACAGTGTGTCTCATTTATAGCATTCTGATTAGAAAGTTATCATCATGATCTAACTGACGGGCACTGTTTTTCCAACGCTAGCCTAAACAGTGTGTCTGACCAATGATCAGAAAATTACCTTCTATCTATTATTTTCTCTTAGAATCATATAAACCAATAATTTTAAGTTTCCTACAGAAGAACATGTAACAAACGTATGTGTAGTAAAAGGAGGCGACTGGAGACAGAGGGAAAGTATGTATTCTACGCTCCAAGCTTTGTGAGCACATTGGATTTGACGCAGTATACGCAATGATGTATAGTGGAAGACATTTTTGCTCTGAATGTCCAAAAACCGACATATTTGATCGATAAATAAACATTATTAGCTTCCTCAGTCTCTTTAAAGTTTCAGAAAGGCAATAACACCATCGCAATACATTAAGTTTAGTGTAAAAGTTATTTTTAATGCATTTTAAATACACTATACCTTCATTTCTTCCATCATCTGTTTTTCTATATATAAATTTCGAAGACCAGGTTCCGGTTCCGCTTCCGGATCCGGTTTAAATGGACGGTTCCGGTTCCGGTAAATTTCGGTTCCGGTTATTCCCTGATTTATATATATGTTTCTGTATATATATTTATATATACATATATATTATATATACATATATATAGCTCTCTTGTATATTGTGTTCTTTTGTTGGGAGCCTAAGATAACAGCCGAGCATAGATTTAGATAGGAAGAGCCGAACATGGTTCACGAAGAGTCGAACCAGACCTTAGGATTCGGCTATATTTGCCGCGCCGGTCATGGTTCACAAAAAGCCGAGCCAAGCCGGAGCCTGAAAATCTGGCTCTTTGTCACCTCCAATGGAAAGTGTTTAGTCTGTAATTTGGTTTAAAAATCAAGTGTGTATCAGTGTTGTTTCGCATGTCTTTTATGTTTCTTTTTCTGGTTTATGCAGCGGCTTTCTCAACGTGATTTGTTTTAAGCAAAAAGCTGTGTAAATATTTCGTCTTATTTAATGTTTTTTGGGAGAACGTTACCGTAGAAGTTTCAGGATCATTCGAATGATCCAACCACATTGCATGTAGTTATCGCAGCTTACATTACAGAAGTATGTCGCTGTTTGCATAGTAAATTTGAGAAAACGAAGTTTATTTGATAAAAAGTGAAAAATGGGTCATTTCACGAAACCATATCATTGTAGTCGGGGGGGGGCTACATCGGCACTTTTTGGCCCATACCACCAGTCTTTTCGAAGGAAATTTAATGTCGCTGTGAGGTGTAGTAATAGCATGTCCGACGGTCATAATGAGGTATGGTGGACCTCTGTACACCAAACATAGCAGGAGCCAGAGGCCCTCAACCCGGGTTGGTCAAATGAAGCCAAAAACACATGCCCTAATATAAACGTTCGCCGTATCGCTAGCACGTGATACATATGTGTGTTTTTCATTTCACTGTGATCCATTGGTATTTGCTAATTTTTCCGGAAAAACTTGGGAGTAAGCATCCACACTGAAGCTGACGTCAAGCTTCCGAAATTTTTTTTTCGTGACATGTAGCCCCCCCCCCGACCAAGATCAATCTGGCAGCTTTCAGATGCTGGTAAATAACGTCAAAGTGCACTAGCGCCAAAAATGCTATATAACGGTAATCGTAATCAGTACAGGTGTTATTGAAAAAAGAATATCAGCGTCTGTCCATGTGTTATTTCATTATGAGGTCGAAGGTCATCAAATGCCAAAAATGGGGTATGCAAAATGTAGCCCCCGGCCTGACCAAACTTAAATTTAAAAAAGCCAAATTTAGCATACAGTCTTGCAATAGGCCGGATATGAACATAGTAAAGCCCCACTAGAATCGACCCATCTATTAGAAATTTTTAATGAAAATGTAGCCCCCCCGACCTGGCGTGTAGCCCCCCGACCGCATGTATAATAAAAGTAATCGAAGGTCGCAAGAATCATATTAGTATGTAAGTTCATCATCATTGCACTATGATATGGGGCCGTGCTGTTAACTGGGCAGTTAGGGAACCCTTCTGCCTGCCCGCACATCTACTACGCGCATTGCCCTTGGTATCATCAGAAATGTAAGCTAGTCATAGATCAATTGTATTTGTTTTACACCAGCTTACATCTAGAATGTATAGAAGTAGCTAAAGTTTGGCGCGTTGCATGTTGTAGGAAGCTGTAGCCCCCCCGACCTGAGGTGTAGCCCCCCCGACCTGGGGTGTAGCCCCCCCCCCGACCTGAGGTGTAGCCTCCCCGACCTGGGGTGTAGCCCCCCCGACCTGGGGTGTAGTCCCCCCGACCTGAGGTGTAGCCCCTCGACTCAACACCTATCACCTATCGGGGTGGCCAATTTTTACAAGGCCTAAGGATGTGCCTGAAATTTTTTTCTCATGGTTGGTTTGTGAGCATAAAATGGTATCTGTAGGTGCTGTCTTCGTTGCGCTAGAAAAACTTCTGCGACAGGCTTGTTCTAAATTGGTCGATTTTTAACCCAAGAATGCCCTAGCAGCATCAATTTTACGTCGCAAGTGCTCCAAATGGCTTGACGAGGACCATTTTGGTACGACTTGCATAAAACCAGACCATGGTTCGCGTGTCACTCCGTCAACCTACAGAATAATGACTTATTTCGGATTAAAATTTGACCCACATGGGGCCCTTTCCATCCACTGTAGCAGGTTTCAGGTAACTCGTTTTGCATAGAGACATCGATATTCGAAAAATTCAGGGTTTTTTACATCGGAAGGGGTCTAGACAATGTACATTCGAAAACGTTTCATTTTGGCTTCAAAAAGTGGTGTTTCAAAAGTACATGGTTTCGTGAAATGACCCAAATACGGGTTTGATGAAATATATATTTAATTTAAGCAAAAATTCATTTTTGCAAATAATGATGCTTGGTTGTAGGCACTGCTTCATGTATTACGTTGATTACCATCGTTGCTTGAAGCTCAAAGGCGAAGACTACGAACCGTGTAACTATTTTAAAAAAGTTTATAGCGATATATGTCCGGATTACTGGGTAAGTGATTGTTGATACTTTGGTTTGAACAGGTTTCTATTTAAAAAACATTATGGCGATATAATGTCCGGATTACTGGTCAAGTCATTGTTGACGCTTAGGGGTTTCAACAGATTTACGAGTAGGTATGAAATTGACGTTAAAGTAATAGTTTGCATTGATAGCGGAAACGGAGCTAGATTACAATACTCGCCGCAATTGACCGCGGCTCACTGGTTGTTCACGCGCAACTTGCTTGTGGGAAAAAAGAAAATTTGGCTTACAAGTGTTATAACTTGCTCGTTAATAGCTCATTGATGTCTTGCCCGTAAGGTGACAGTAAAATTGTGGCTAGTACCATACCTACTCATTTTACCTGTTATTTTCGTCATTTTTACCCTTTATGAATGGACACATTCATCTCGTTATAATAAACAATAGAAGCATTAAAATAAGAGAAAATAAACAGTTTTAGCTATATAATGAAACGCAAAATTGAGCTTAGTGAAGTCCCAGGATAAAATGCTGCAGCTAACGTAGGCATCTAGGTCATTTTCAGAGCATCTAACATTTATGGAGCTCTAATAGGCATTAATCTATAATATGATCAAAAATTGAAAACATTCGGAATTTACCAACCACGACACTTGTAAAGAAAAATTAGGCTCTATATGAGTTTCCACTCAACAGGTTGCAAAGCACGTAGTTCAAACGCACATATAGACAATGAGTAGGTCTTCAAACTAAGACAAAAACGTCCATATAGGTCGGACGGTTGCATAGATATTCCCGTTGTCGTGAATTTTAGGTCTCATGGACCAATTAAAAAACCCTTTTGACCCCGATGCTTAATCCTGAGAGAGTGGTTAGCAAAGCTTTATATATACAGTTTTACGCATATTTGCTTTACAAAATGGCTTCAACCAGATCCCTTTCGCCACGCTTCTGCGGAAAAGATGTAATCGAGTTCGCGCCTAACTAATATGTATAAAATATAGATATGTAGCTTACAAGTGAGCAAGTAAATTGAAGCGCTGCCTGCAGAAAAACACATTTGGTGTAGGTATATTCAACAAACACAGCGGTAAATATGATGTAAATGCATGAAAAATACGGAAAAATGCAATTATAAAACAACCAGTTGACCTAGGAGTGTCGTGGTTCTTCCTCCACGATGGGTGAAATTACCCCGGGTTGAATCCGTCCCCGGCTTTAAACCACCCAGGTTATATTTTGGTCATGTGGAGAGGTCAGTGTAATTTGGATGGAGGGATACAACGACGGCTTCACTAGAAATTATAAATGTTACCAAGGTCAGTAAAAAAGAGGGGGGCCGGATCCTTTGTCGACTCCTCTGGGTTTGGTACGCTTTTGGCTGCTACCATCCCTGAATTTTTCGGTATCAGTATGTAGCTAGCTTAAAATATATCAATTTAATCTAATTTTGTTTTTTTTCTGTTGGTGTCACTCGTACCTCAACGCATGAAGGGGTAATCGACAAAAGGTGGTAATATTGTGTTCTTTAATTGAACTAACGCTAAGATCAAAATGGCAAAAATTGGTTTTAAAAGTTCTTTGCCAAATGTAGACATGCGGGTATTCGTAGCCGAAATCACGCAATACCTCTAATCAGCTAATCGAGTTCTGCAATTTTGCTGAACACTTTTGTTGGAACCACTCCCTGGACCGCTGTGAACCCAAATATAGTTCTTTGTCCTTTTTCCAGAAATCGATTTTCCAAAATTATGTTATTGTGCGTTTTTGAATGAAAACGAGTACGTTTATATAAGGTTATAAGCTCTTTGAATACGGTGGTTTTATAATGGAGAATCCTACATAAAAATAATATACCTGTTCTTGGTCCACCCCGATTTCCAGAATGTAGTCTGTCTTCAGTTCATCGGTTTTTGTTGCGGGTAGGGCATCAACAATGGTCTATGTATAAAATTTTTTTGGTAAACTAAATTGCATGGGTTAGTTATCTAGAGTCCATGACGAATATTTCATGTCTTTTGGTGGTTTTATATGGATTTTCGGGCGTTGAACTTCCATCATGTATACTCTCAAAACAATTTTTAAAGTTTAAATTAAGTTTCTTTGATTTTTGCACCACCAGATATTCTTTTAAAATTCAAAGAATGTTCCACGAAATGTCAGGGCATTATCTTTCAAGGAATTATTTAGAACTATCTTTGAAATTTAGCAGAATAGTTCTTTGAATATTAAAAGAATATCTGGTGGTGCAGAAATCAAAGAATCTTGTCTTAAATTTCGTGAAATAAATTTGTTTTCGGTGTAGACTGTCTTCATTTATTTGATTATATATTGCACACAAGACATTTAGAACGACCGGTTCAAGGTGACTATAATAGTCGGTTTTCGGCGAACCCCATTTACCAAAGATATTTCGTCTGTCGTCACTTCTTTGGTTACCTGTTGATCACAGCGCATTCAGGTAACCTATAATAGTTTCCGTGACACGCAGAATAAATGGTATTTCTTTATTCAGCATTATAAGGCTTCAGGGGTTCCAGAGGTTTTAAGGTGGTATATAGATCAAACACAACGCTTGTTACAGGTGATTACACATATTGACAATGTATAAATGAAACCACATCCCGTATGTTTCGTTCTCGCTGCGAGAAACTAACTAAATAGGGAGACTGTAGAAAGCGGCTAAGAGGTCTAGCAGTGCAAAGCACCAATGTCATTATTATGACTATAGTGAGTATTGCCTAGGAATGTTACAAACCCTGAAAGTGAACACAATATTTTTGGTGAATACATAGCAGTAAGCCAGTGCAAACGAGTCTGATGCACAACAATGGTTCTGACGTTCTCGAAGTACTAGACGAATCTTAATAGACATCCGCTAAGATTTTGCTTTCTTTGTGTGCTGTGTGACAAAGTATTCCTCTTTTCCTTCTTTGAAATTTACAACCCGTATTAAAAATATCAAAAATCTAATAATACATTGTGGTGCTATGCAATATTTTTGTTAAATAAATCTAGGTTGAAAAGTGGAACGACTGGATGGATGAAGGTAAATTCCCGCACGACTTCAAGAAATATGAAAAGTAATTATTGCACAAACAAAAATATTGTATAATTATTAGTTTTAGTAACATTATGCCGTTTAACTCAAGCCCCTAAACATTTACAACATCGGCTATAAATTAAGCGTAGCATAAACAAAAAGCTTAAAGAAAGTAAAATATTGCTCACTGCTCGTCGCCTTCGGATAACAAGGTCATAACCGCCATTTTTAGAAAAAATGACATTTTGATAGTTTCTGTATCTTGTGGACACACTGATTACGTTAAAAAGGTCACATAAAGGTCATAAAGTGACGTGAAAGTATTATATTTCGTTGCAATAAGGTCATAACGCTATACTTACATGCAATATACTGTTTGAGTAAGAAGGTCATAAACGACAGGTAACACGATAAGTAATACCGTTGCCCTAAACGAAATATGTGGAACTTAACTTGTGCTTTTTGACGTAAATAGATTGTTTAAAACCTTTCCACTAACATTCATTGCAATAATAATAAACAGGTTTTTCATTATTTTCACGAAATAATTATTTTGACCTTTTTACTCGAAAGCGACGTGCTGTGTACACAACGCTCACGGTAGATGTATTTCGAACAGATTTTGTGTACATCGGTTGAGCAAAAACGGAAAACGATTGTTGGAAATTTTATATCAGCCAAAATGTATACACCGAGTGGGGCTATGTTAAGATAAATTGCATTTTGATACAGAATTTATAGATATGAATACTTTTGTGATATAATGTATAAGATTGTATCAACATGTATTATATATGACGCATTTTATGATACCATAATGTCTTATAACGTATTACTTCGGCTGATTTGCTGTATATAATTATCTAATAGTAGAGCAGTCTAGATTTTCATCATTTCCCGTAAGCATTATATTATATACTACAGTCTACTAACCCAGATGGGTATTGGAGATTTTGGCGATGATCGTTATGACATAAGCGTAATGCAGGTTGTTTCAAATCAACAGCTTAAAGTGTTTATTCCGGTTTTTACACTCTGGAATGGCCCTCAGTTCGGAGGATATCGCTTGACGAAATACATGTTTTACCAATATGTTCATTTTGTAATTGCTAAATCCTTATTTGTATCACAAATAATTTTACTGGGAGATGTATGTACATATGTGCCGCTGGTGTGCTAAACCCAGATAAGGTTACTCAGCATAAACACAATAACATTACATTTATAACAAACGTTTTTATTATTGACTAGAAGTGTGTTGTTTAAAAATTTAGGCTTAGTGGTTCAATTAAAATGATTTATATTTGTAGTTGTTCCTTCAGTATTTATGAGCAAAATAGTTCGTTTATATATACTTTTTAAGTATTGCTACACCGATTCATGTCGATCTGTTGCGGGCTTATGGGTTTCATGCAAGTGTTCTTGAACTCCTTTGTACTAGGACCAGTTCTGGCCCTAAGGGGTCCCAGCTGCACCACCATTTTCTTGGTGTAGCGCCCGGACAACCCCGGCTTCCACGACTCCCCGGCGATCGATGCGATGACCTAAGGGAACCGCTTAGCTTAGCAGGCTGCCGGCGGGTTAACCAGGCTGTTCGGCCTGGCCCCTATATTGGCTCACGTGCCTAGTGGTATGAAGGTCCCCCGAGGGAGAGTCAACCCTTAAGCCTGCTCACAGGTAATAAGGCTGACTCGCCTTTCCCTCATAATCCACTTACTCCCTAAGCGGGGTTCTCTGATCCTAGTATAGCATTGGCGAGATTCCCCCATGATGTGTCCCCACGTACTATCGTCCCGTTTCCTCTCAGAGCGTTGTACAACCATACCGAAACCTAGACTATAAGCACGCGACGACCCTAAAGGTCCTAGGGGAGGTAGGTTCTCTAAATTTTGATTACTCGTGATAACGAAGAGGGCCCCAGTGCCTTGGATGTTTCACCTATGCTTACTAGTGTTATCTATTGGGGGGTGGTGTTACGTAAAGCGACGATTACTGTGGGAGCATTCGCAGCGGGAGTGTTCCAGGCGGTTGGAGCAAAACATGGATAGAAGGCGGGGTGCAAAGTGGGATGCTTGCTCGGGCCTACAAGAAGGAGCGGGTGAGCTTGCGTTAGCGAATTGACTCGACGAGGTACATGGTGGGTGACTTGCTCGCAGTGACATAAAGCCGACTTTGGTTCAAAGGTCCTGAAGGTTTTCTGTTGAAAATAATTTCTGAGGCTCTACTGGGGCAGAAATTTAAACCAATTCCTAACTGCTTCAAAAATGCAGTGCCACTCAATCGATTTACTATTGGTTCATTTTTCATTGCACACTACACACTTCATAGTTATCACCCAATTGGGGTGCACGCCAGAATATTTACAGCAGGTATAAAATTACAAACATTTAATTCGGGTACCTTGCAAGATACCCCATAGTACCCATTGCCCTTCCCTCCAGCGTTACCCACTTGAAATTTCGATTCACGTAAAGCCAGACAAAATTTTGATGAGGAAGGCTAATTTTCCTGGAGGTACCCAGATGCGCCTCACAATGAAACGAACAATTGTTTACCCACGGAATTACACAAATCTGCCCTCTCAAGAAAGACGGGAGTGAAAACCCATAGTTTCGTAAAAACTCGACAGCGACCGGAGCAGTCCGTCGAGTCAGGCTCGACCAATTACAAACTCACTCCCAGAGGGCTCCGGGAGAGGGTGGCGACCTGGATTTTCCCCGTAGTTGCACGGTTAGAAAACCCACGTTCCACCCAGGCTCAGTATATTTTAATTCGCCACCAGCTCCGGTCTCTGTTTCGTTCTATGCTCAACTAGTGAGCCTCTTAAAATTTTGCCACGGTCGGGTCCGCAGTCGTTTGCATCGCAGATTAACCAGAAGCAATAATAGCTCAGCGACCGAATGGGGATTCGACGCTGTAGCTCGATTTCAGACAAACCGGGAACAACTCGTGTTCCCCACGGATGCAGACGGTACGTCCCCCGTGTCGTTCTCTTCACCACCCATAAATTTTGGCTAAGACCTATTTAGAGAAATTTTGGTCCCTATCACGCAGAATAGAACTATCGTCACCGAATTTTCCTTAACCTAGAAATTTTATGCAATGCCATTTGCCCTAATCTAACAATTTTGATCACTCCCCGGACCTGTGAAAGAAGAAAAATGTCCGAGGAGCGGGGAACCAGTCGAAATACTCGTGAGCGTAAAATTTTAAACGAGTCAGCACAATTTCGCGGATTTCAACGGGGCCGTCCTTTACGGGCACGCGGAGCATCCTTCCGACACTCCAACGTCCGCAAAGGACGGCCCTTGACTAATCGAAACATGCATCAAACCAGGGGAGGCTCTCCATCGTGGGGGCACGGCGAGAAATCACCCCTAGCATACCCAAAAGCAAGCAAAAGAAAGACAAAAAGCCTTATTAAGAATGAAATTTAAAAAATTGGCGACAACCGCCAAAGCCCACAAAAAAGTCGACTGGTCCCGAACGGGGAATCGGGCAGCCTCTTTTATACCTAGCTTAAACCCCCCTTTACGAGCTAGTGTCCCCTAAAATTGACGAAGCAAGGCAAAATTTTAAAAGCTAAAGCGCAGCTACATATACATATACAAAGAATAAATTTAAAATTTCAAACGGCGGCGACTTCTTTGAAAACAGACACATAAGCCCTGGCGTATATGACAACCAGCTAAGAGCAAGCCCTGTGATAAGCATTAACAATAACAACATATTGGTGGACAGCAGCTTTCATTGGACAGTGGCCGAAACGTGCCAATAGAGCACGTAAACAAACTAAACCTAGCGCTGGTCGGCACGAGGTTCTCAAAATAATAATGTATCTCAGCGCTTCCAATGTAGCAATTTTTTGTTATTTTCCTGCTTGTATTTCAGGAACGAAAAGGAGTAGGCGGCCGGGGGCTGGTCCATGCCCTGGCTGGTCGCCTACTTATGAGACCCTTAGTTTTAACGTAGCTCCCTTAGGTGGCCTGTTAAAGGCAGTCAAATGCGTGCACGATAGGAGAAATTATTGAATTAGGAGATAAGTTATGGGGATCCCGTGGAGTTCCGTTGGGGCGGGTGGCCCCAGTTTTCAGTGAAATGGTTGGTATAAGGCCCAAGTAATGTACAGGGCTCCAAAAAGCGAGAAGTTTTGGTTCGGGGTGTAGTGATTTAGGGCCCTAAAGTTTGAGTGTTTAAACGCTAAAGTGGGGGTCCATAAGTACTTACGGGCTGGGGTTCGATTGACCCGGATAAATGATTTTGAATCCTTATAGAGTCCTGATGATAGTTTAATGTCTTACTTTTGGTTCGGGATACGAAAAGCCCCCCAAAATTCCACAATTCTTACACCCCTTGTAAAAATGAAACTTTTACCATATTAGGTCAATTTTATCGTTTTTCTGGTGGATTCAAAACATCCCCTACAATATATACCTGTACATATGATAACGATTTCCTTCCTCTGCGTGTCAGGACAGATCCCCGAGGTCTGAATTGAAATAGAATCCCCTTTTGAACTTTGATAAGGATCCTGCACATTGCCTCGGTCCATGCTGACACACAGGGGCATATCCAAATTACCTTGCACACTTTAGCAACAAATACAATTCATTTATTTGGGATAAGGATGCGCACCGGAACCGACCCTGGGGCACTTAATTGACAGAATTGTTAAATAAAACTGCGAAATCTTTTCCCTTGTCCCCGGCCGATTCGACTACGCATCCGTCCCACATTCCAACACAAATAAACAGCACAAATGTTTTATTATTGATAGAACAGTAATTATTCGGGGATCGATCGGATACCTCCACAATAATATTTTGATTCGATTTTAGGTGCGAAATCACCCCGCGCACCTCGGGCTGGTGGAGCGTGACCGTATCAACACAATACAATGATGACATAGAGTTTATTTTGTAGCGACGAAACAATAATGTACAAGATATAGTCCGGATCACGCTCCACCGGTATCCGATCGCCCTTTGTCCATAAAATTTTGAGGCCCTCATGACCTAATTTTGGATATTTGAGATTCGGCAAAACTCGGGCTGTTACACTTGCACCAAATACACACAAAATTGTGTACATCAAATTAGTATTACGTTTAGGGGCTTAAGCAAAACGCATGCTGTACCGTTCTATATATTAAAGCCCAGGTTCCCATGATATATATATATATATAAATAAATATATATATTTATTTATTTATATATATATGTATATATATATAAATAAATAAATAAATAAATAAATAAATAAATATATATATATCTATATATATATCTATATATATCTATATATATATATATATATATATATATATATATATATATATAAAGCTTACCTAAAGAATACGTAGTAGGAGTGCAACGCACCGAACCATCTGCACCAAAATGTAGAATACCCAACCTGATGTTCGCAGCGGATTATAATCTTTTATGCATTATTTCTGTTAAGTGTGTGCGGCAGGGCAGACTTTGTCACAGTCTGCCGCGGCTCTAAAGCCAAGCTTGGCTAGCTGCTTTTTTTAGCCAGTGTTACATTTTTTGGGCCAAGCCAGACCATACAAATGTGACAGCGCGAGATTTCCAGGGATTTTTAGCGGAATATTAAAAGTAGAGAAAACGTCCAAATCAAGGTCAAAAGATGGGCGAATTTAACAGGACGAGCGATCGAATACCGGTGGAGCTTGATTCAAGCGTTATATTGTGTACCATTCAGTGTTGTCATAAAATAAAGATGTACCATCATTATAATTTGTATCGTCACGCTCCACCCGCCCGAGGTGCACGGGGTGATTTTGGCACCACAACAGAATGATCGTGATATTAAGCATGGTATCCGGTCGGCCCCAAGTGAATTTAATGATAAAACGTATTGTTATAATAACGAGTCATATTTTGTGGAAAAACGGCTGCGCACTCGGATGGGCCAGGGACGATGGGCAATACTTTCACGATCTCATTTTCCGGTTTCATCGCTTCGGTGTCCTATGGTCGATCCCGGTGCGTACGCCTAATATCGTGTAATAATAATAATCGATGTATTTTGGAGGTTGTAAAACTGTATTTTGTACTGCATGTCCGGACAGGTCAGTACGTTACGCGAAATCTTTGGCCAAAATTCAAAAAGGGGAATTTTATTACAATTCGGATTTCGAGGACCTGTTCAGGCATGCAGTTGTGGCATAAGTGAATCATGGAGCGAAGCGAGAAATTAAATCCACGGGAAAGAATTTACCTAAAACGGCATTTTCATGGGGTTTATTTCAAAGCAAAATTTTAATAGTTCTTGACACTTACGGTAAGGTAGGCTTATCACGTTACCAATAGGGTCCCCTAAGGCTTTAAAATTTTGTATTCGTGTTAATTTATTCCCCGCCTGTAAGTACTTAGGGACCCCTAAGTAGGCGTTTAAACACTTAAACTGCAAGGGCTTAAATCTCAACTAAAATAACTAAAAGTCTCCAATTTTTCGAGCTCTACACCTACAGGGGGTCTAACTCTAACTATCTCGTCGAAAACCTGGACCACCTAACTGTACCGGTCCGCGCAGGACCCTGATAACCCTCTCGGGACATCAAATTTTGCCAAATATTGCAAACAAAACGGCCTCTAACAGGCCACCTATGGAAGATATATCAAATCTAACATTTTTATCAGTAGGCGACCAGCCAGTGCGTGAACCTGGTCCCACCCCCGGCCGCCTACGATCCCTTGTCAACCTGAAAACTTAAATAATATAAAAATCTTCTTATAAAATTTAAGCGCCCTTGGCGCTGGTATATCATAGCTCACAGAAAACCTCGCTCCTACCAGCGCGAGGTTTAGGTTGTTTACGTCCCGTTTTGGCACGTTTCGGCCACTGTCCATTGATAACTTCTGTAGCCTGTTAAATCGTCGACGACTGTTGTTGTTGTACCACACACAACTCGCAGCTACATTAGGGTTTTGTGCGTTTATATATATATGTATTATATATATTTTTTCTGCTTACAATTGTAAGTTTGATCTAAGATTTTAAATTTTATATTTCAAACTTTTTTCTATGGCGTGTCGGGTTTAGCACATCAAGGGGGCATAAGAAGGGGGCTAGTCTGCAGTATAAAAAGAAAAGACCCAATGCAGCATTGGGACCTGTCGAGATGAGCCGCTCTACAGTCGGCTGTTTTGGTTCGGGCTGTTGTCGCCCTTCAAATGTTCAAAATTTCCACGGTTTTTGTTTTGTTCGGTTGATTTTACTCTTTTCGGTTCTTTTCCAGCAGTGGTTACCGCTGCGTAGACGCAGTGTTGGGCCTCTCGTGGTGACTCTTCTTGTGCTTTCAAAAATTTGATTAGCAAGGGTCGCCCTTACGGGTGTTGGTGCGTCCAAGGGATGTTCCGAGCACCCGTAAGTGTGGGCCCCAGAATTGTAGCATGCACACGATCAAAAGTTTTAAAATTATAAAAATTTTCTGGACTGGTTCCTCGCTCGCCGGGTCATTTTTTATTATTGTTTTATATCCGGAGGGCGAAAAACTATGTTTTAGTGATTTGAATAGGAATTGGGGAGAACAGTTTCACACACGGGAGTAGTATAGTATGCGTAGCACGAACCTCGAGGATCCGAGGATCCTTTCCGCTTCATTTTTGTGTAATATTTTATTTTTTGTTCGTGGTAATTAGGGGGTACCGGGTTGTACGCGGGCCATTAGTTGGGTGCCGGTCTCTAATTGGGACAAATAATTATGGGCTACTCGGTACTACGCTGTATGTAGGGTTATTAGTGATGATTAAATATTTTATGCGCGTGGCTCATTATAGCTTTTGTATGCGTTGGGTCATTATAATCTATAATCTTGGGTATTTAAGCTGACTTTTCCAATCAAACTAATAAATACTGAGGTCATTATAATCTTAATTTCGGGTATGTAGTGGTGATTTAAGTTTTTATTGCGCGTGGGGTCAGTAGTTATAATTGGTGTCCAATATCCCATAATTCTAATTGTTTCAACCAAAGTAAATTTAAAGTTTTTCATACTCTTAAGCAATTGGTAGGATTAATAACTAACAGTCCGCGAATATTGCAAAATACCATTGGAACAAAAACCGTTGATATTTTCGTTACAAATATACATAAAAAGGTAAAATTACGTATAATTACTAAATGGACAAATATAATTGTATCGGATACACGCAAAAATTTATGTCGATTGAAAATATAAAACAAATAACGCTACGTGATTAATTGAAGCCTATTGTTTTTTTCTTTTTTTGTATTTATGTTTTCCGATGCTTGGTCCTCTTAATAATAGTTAATACCTTTGCATTTCTTTTTTTGCTATAGTCAGGTTTGCTGAGATTGTGCATAGACACATGGCGTCAGTGCGAGTAGATTATATTTTAAGGTAGACGATTTCAGTTTTAAATTTAAATCTGTGTTTATAGGTTGAAAATTTGTTTTTTTCTGTAAAGCACACTCTCTTGATGTTAGATCAGAATCGGGTAGGACTTGTTACCACAGAGCCTTTTTTGCAGAAATAGCTGAGTATTTTGGATTGGCACGTGTCATGATTACCCACGTTTTACATGTACCAGTCACTATTACGTCTACACGGACTTATAAAACTTTAACCTTGATACAAACGAACTATCACTTAGCTAGAAAAATGTTGAAAAATAGCAATGGTGAGTGAACGTAACTCAAACCAAACATTACCTTAACATTTACATTACCCAAAATAGTTTAAAAAACATTTCGACAGTTCTAAGAAAAACTACTGATGCGGTTTAAGGTTAACAAAGTTGCTTGTGTCTTCTAACGTTGCTTCTTTTACCGAATACATATATTTTATTAACCCTAAACATCCATGATTCAGTGTTTTAAACAAATCGAAAAATATGACCTGTGGCAGCGTATGAGTGCATCCGTTTCGACCCGTGATCCGGGACATAAAACTCTACTAGCGACAAGGTCAAATACTGCCAAAGGCTGTTGAGCAATACGTAACTGAACGAAGTAGACGCCATACATAT
>JASANE010011537.1:0-51123 GCA_030248225.1 Trileptium ribeirensis
TTTTTTTATTTTTTAACTTTTTGCTCGAACTAAAATCTGTCAACCAAACAAAACACTGTTGTATGCTGTTGGATACAATGGATCAAATTAAAAAGAATTTTTACTCTAAGTTTAAAAATGGTGAACTACTCTCGTACTGAATATGACTTGCGCGTTTTTTGACAGTTTAGTCCGATTTTGGCTTTGTTCACGATTAACAAAGTTTGAGTAAATATATCTCGCGAACCAGGAAAAAGCTCACACATCCCATGAGAGAAGTTTTTGTATTTGTCCGAAGAGTAAGTTAAAAATTTCATTGAGATGTTTTGAAAATTGAGGAACTACATACATTTTCAAAATGGTGCCTTATGAAATTTGGACAACTCCTTAAAACATTCTAAGTGTAACAGTCATAGTTAATTTTGGCCAGATTTAGAGACTTAATTTTTAGGCTAAAACTTGCTGGCAGGCAGTCTTTGCGCTGTATTTTATTCAAATACTGCGATGTGGCCTCCTGTTGTAATCCGTTGGTATTTTGACGTCCCCCTAGCAGACCCCCTGGAAATCGGAAATTTTTTATGATTACCACTTTTGGTTCAAATCTAGGTATTTGCACTAGGGTTTTCAAACTTAGTTAAATTGGGAACTGTTGTAACTTTGTGAGCACTATTTTGACCATGTATGGACTTTGCTATACTCCTACAATTGCGCAATGACATTTCCGGGGTCCAAAAATTAGATTTTTTTTTGTATTTAGCTCGCCCGAAGTGTGATTTATGTCCGTTAAAGAAATTGATCAAGTTGGACACTCTAGTGACTTTGTGAGCACCATTTTAACATCTTACAGACCTTTCTATACCCCTAAAATTGGGTAGCGACTTTTCCGGGGGTCCAAAGTTAGATTTTTCGTATCTGGCTCACCCAAAGTGCGACTTAGGGTCGTTTAGTGAGTGATGTAACAAAGGACATTGTTGTGACTAAAAAGCATTTTGCAATTTACAACAAATTGGACAGCAATAGTTTGATTTTTCCAGCTGATTTTTACGATGAGACTAAGTATAGTTTTGAAAAATTACAGAGGTGTTCCATTTTCTAATTCACTTTGAGAGAATTTTTTCTAACTTGTATTAGTTGCTGTAGGAATCAGAAATTGTTTTGAGTGAAAAAAAAATTTAAAAGTGATTTTGTTAAAAATATAATGACAATATTATTTAAGGGATCCACCTATGACACAACACCGAAAGTTGCCTCCCAATCCCGTTGTCGGTGACATTTATGACGGTCGGGTGTCCAATATTCGCGAATTTGGCTGTTTTGTACAGCTGAATGGATTTCATAGCAAAGGTCGTCCTGTCGAAGGCCTTGTTCATATATCACAGTTGCGAAACGAGCGGGTAGCACGCGTAACTGATGTTGTGAGCAGGTAGCTTTGTGTTATGTTATCGTTTAAAATATGTTGCAAATGAAAAAATTTGAAATCGATCTCGATGAGCTGATTCTGTATGGTTGTCTCGGTTTTTCGATGCGAAACCTTTGTCGCGCGTTGTGAGCTGCGAAGCACTGGTATCCGTACGGCCATATTTGGCAAAGAACCCATAATAACCAGTTTTTGGACATTTTTATCCGGAAGCTGCTGTCGGAACTATTGGCGTTGAATTAGAGGGCACCTTTCAGTTTTGCCATCGAGCTAAAATTTTTTTATCGAAATTCATCCATCCGAAGATGTGTTACGATCATTCCACTAGCACTCTCAGTTAAAATTCAGCTAGCTTGAATCGCTTCGTTTTAAGCATTTTAGTGTATTTAATTAGAACAGTGAATTTCGAAATTGAGTCTTCGAAGCCACCGCTGAAACGGGAGCGCCGTCACTGTTATGCCCAAGGCAAAATACAGTGCGCTCTGGTTCCGAAAGTCCAAAAAGATTGCTTCATTAATCTTACCTTCGACTGGAGTTGGCATAAATTATATGATCTGTGTAGTGTAAAAAGATGTGGATAAAGTTGGGGTGGTGGTTATTCAGTAGAGGTGTTGATAATTTAAATATGACTAAATTACCGCTTTGCTTTTTATTGAAATTGACATTCTGTTGCATACAGCAGCTTAGGCGGTGGGATTTGAGCACCATACCAGGCATTAAAAATTTATATACTACACTCGGATGGCCTTTGGTATAAATATAGTATAAATTGTTAAAAAACACATTAACTATATAAACGCGGTGAGTTTAGAGATCTGCAAGCATTGAAAGAAATGTCCAGTTTTTAAAAGCTTTTGCAGTTCGAGTTGTGCGTTTCTTAAAATTGTAAAAGATTGAGTTGTTAAGACGCGTTTTAGCCAAATTCTTCATTCTAACACAAGTCACAGCATCACTACCTTCATGTTTTAGGAACGACAAGGTCAAAGTTAAAGTTTTGTCGCAGAATGGCGAAAAAATAAGTCTTTCCATGAAAGAAGTTGATCAAATCACAGGTGAAGATTTGAAACCGCGGAAACAACCTGGGTTGCAATCCGAGTATGCAACTGGAGCAAATGGAATGGCTTTACTTGGTGACGCGTTGGGCAGCGCTGCCCGTAATCCTGATCGACCTTCCAATGCTGCTTGTCCAGATGAAATAAAAGTTAGTTAAAAACTGAGTGATTTTGTCCACAAAGTGTGCTAGGCTTCTTAAACGATTGTTCTCTGTCCAAGGAGAGTCGAACTGTAGCTAATTTGACCCTTTACCAGTTAGAACCACTAAATACTCCCGATTCCAAAAAAATTTCAAGGTGTTACCATTTTACGCTCTTATCTATTTCACTCGGCACTATTTTATGTTTCGGATCTGGTTGCTCCAAATGTTTCCACATAGGCATCTCGACTTACTACTATCTCCGACGGAAATGAAGTTAGCAATATATAAAGCAACATTTTCAAAAACAGATATTATTTCAAGCGTTATTTTTCATTTTCTGGGCATCTAACGCTTTTAATATTGCTTATCTCAATACATCAGCTCATTTTGTCATATTCAGCATCCGCAAAAATCAATCGACTCTCTAGCCGTCTACGTACAGCTGAATGGAAAAATTCAAAAATTCGACAGTTTTTGAAGCCAATATTTAGCAGCTTAGCCGCTGCATTGGCTGACAGCGTTTGTGATATGTCCAATGTAGGTTTAAAACAACGAAGCCAACTCGTTTTAGCGGCGCTGGATAAACATATTTGCCGAGCGCTTACATCTAACAAGCAAGAAGCTAAGTTTAGTCGCGATTTTGACAAATTCATTTTTGGATGTATTTTTATACTTTGGGCTCAATACGGCTGATCTCATAAAAACCCCAAAACAGCAAATTTGTAGTATTTGGTGAGACGATTCTTTACAGACATCTCGATCTGATACGTCTGGCAAGACTTTAACCTAAAGTCTTAATGAACCCCAAATGGCTTAAAAAGTTACCAATTCATGGCGGTTCTTGCAACTAGAAATCTTTAAAGTATAGCCGCTATTAAGATACCTTCATAGTTACTTGTATTAGGCGTAGAATAAAAAATCTATTTATCATTCCAATGATAGATATGCTGTTGGACTCTGCACAGCCTGCCGAAACGTGAGGTGCGCATATTCATTGTCGAGGGAAATTTTAATGTCGTTTTCGTATTTTCAAGTACTTTTAACTGCCGTGCAACTATTTTCAGGCTATAAAATTGCGTTTTATCCTTTGAAATAATGGTAATATATTGAAAAATATTTAATGTACAGGATACATTATTTGATTATGTATTTGATTGATATTCGCTTATTCGGGCAACTGTGGGCATGAACTTGAGGGATTTGGCACTCTCCTACCCACTCCCCCAATTGCGGAAAGGTCAGGTTTGAGTAAATTCAGCTCGCAACGCTCGGTTGGTTTTAATTACTACTATTGCGTAATTCTAACAAGTGTGAAATAAGCTGGATTTTGTGACTTGTTGTGATCAGCTGCAACTATAAATATAGATGGTTCCAAAATTTGTTATATCTCGTTTAAGCGCTTGGTAAACTCTGCACAAATTGCGAAGTATTTTTATTATAATTTTAAACTTCATTAAACTTACTTTTAAAATTATCAAATTAGCTGGCAAGGTTCTCTTGTGTCAGTCATTAGACTGTTGTTACATGTGCCAAGCATATCTGTGTAAGGACCATTAAATAAGCCTAGAATGCTAGTAATTCTGCATTTTGAATCTAGAGAGATTTCTTGAAGCAACAGTAGGTGGTTAAAGTCTTGCCGTGTGGTTTTAATGCTATATATTGGCTTGTCCGCGGACCATCACCGACGTGGGGGCATGAAAGGGGCTCCTCTTTGGAAGGTGTAAAAGCTGCGAAAACTGTAAAATGAATGTTGAATTTTTTTCTAACATTTTTGAAACTAAAAATCCAAAATCGGATGAGGGAATATCATGTGGTTTGGGAAAGCCGGATTTAGGACCCATCCTCTATTTACATTCGCCTGGCAATGCTTTTCCCGGATGACACCGTACGGGGGATAGATTTTATTGAGCAGCTGCAAGTAATTAAACTTTACCATATACCTGTGTGATGCTATTCGTGAAAACCAGTAAGCCGTAGCGATCATTCAAAACACGATATTCTTCCATTGCAGGTCACCAGCCTAGTCAACAACTCGTAACCGGTATTGTCTTCGTTGGATGTGTCATTTCCATGAGCATTTATGTTACCGTAGTCGTCGTATCCTGCGGCCGTTGTCTGCGATATTGACGACTAATTTAATTGTGTTTTGGTTTATTGCTCTGTGTTTGTGTGATTTGTAAATTAGTGTTTTTGACATTTCAGGATGTGGTTGCATCAGATACCGGTATGCATTCGGGTGGGAAGCGCGCCGCAAAACGTATGGCATCGCCGGAACGGTGGGAGCTCAATCAGTTGCGTAAAGCCGGCTGTCTGCCGGTCTTCGAAGATCCAGAGTTTGACGAAGAAATGGGAATTTTAAAAGAAGAATCGTCAGACGATGAGGATATTGAAATTGAAATTGGTATTTAGTTTTATTTATTCATGATTACATAATGTTTTATCAATTTTACTTCGTCGCTTAGTTTTACCGCAGGTCACTGTTGAGGCACCTAATTTGGTTGCACTATTCTCATCAACTGTTTTTCGGTTATGCTTTTAGCGATCTTAATTCCACCGGGTTCTACTAGTACAATTTTTATTTCACGATATTTTGACATGTTCAAGAATATAAATATAATGTTCGACGATTGTACTTCCATACCAAAGTTTCTAGAACTTTTTTGGTATGTATATCGAGAAAATATTTACCTATTATGACTTTATTAAACTGTTGGGCCTCACGAATGTGATATGAATAAGCTAAAACAATACATGTATAGTTTAGCTTTACTGTACTATCATTGATATGGCCTAAAATGTTAGAATTTGCGGAGGCCGTCGTATGTGGTTACAATATGATGGTGCATAGCCTACAATTAGAAAAGTATTGTACTGCTGTGAAGTTATTCTATTTCGAAATTTTGTGATCAGATACAGAGTTTTTAACATTAGCATTAAAAGTACTTGTAGATTGTAAAATCAAAATATAATTTTTCTATTCTCTAATTAATGATTTGATTACAGTGATTAGTCACTAATTAATCAGACATTAATAATTAGGTACCAGTAAGGGCAGTGTGTTAGCACATCGCTTCAACACTACGTGTATATGTGTCCTGCTGAGCGTGGTGTTTTGTTTTAGTGGAAGAAGAGGCTCCGTTTTTGCAAGGTTATGGTCGCGCAGCGCATGATATGGAACCAGTCAAGGTCGTAAAGAACCCAGATGGCTCGCTTGCTCAGGCCGCAATGATGCAAGGTGCATTGTCGAAAGAACGTCGTGAATTGAAAATTCAGCAACAGAGGTATACTGCTGTGTTCACTGTCAGTAAACAAACAAAATTGTTTTGGTATTCCGATGTTTGAAAATATGTATTACCTTGCATTCCACGGTGGACCTCTTTGGAACAAGACGTGTTAGTATTGCCAGGTTCTGTCGTTTTCATGCCAGATCTTTGTAATGTTTTTGTGCTAAGAGATATCAGTTGTCTTCTTATCATAGCCGATTATTGTGTTGTTGCGAATGGTGATTTTTTGGGTTCTCAGACAGAGCCCTCAAACTCTAGTTGGAAAAACAATGTTTGTGAACTAACGGAACCGTTATTTATAGTATTTTTTCTATAGTTCCGACCTGAGATTTTACTGGTACTGATAGCCTGAAAATGTATACACAAAATTTTGTTTGAGTGTGGATTCCAATTTCATATTTCGTTCTGTATGTTCTATTTACGACAGTCTGGATGACATGCGTTGGCGTGGTTTGATGGCCGGCACTAAAGCATGGCGATGAGTCGTTTTTTCTATTTCCGATATCAGATTTCTGTGTGTACTGCCTGCGCTTGCCGTCTATTTGAAAACGACTTTTTACCATTATGTCGCGAGGCATTAATTTCGAACATTCCACATAGTTTTTTAAAGAAACGAAGAGTTCATTCACAGTTTTAACGTAATTTTTTTCGAAGTCATCGCCAATCGTCTTTTTATCGAATTCTTTCTGTTTTGGAAAGTGTAATCTAGGTATTGCTGTCATTAGTGGAATTTTATTTATAGGCTGAGTTGTGGCGGCCGTTCAAATATTGCATGCCTGACTGTTTGTCAGTTATTTGCGCTTGTGTGTTAAACACGGTGCTTGATTTATAAAGTAGTTGAAATTTTCAGTACTTAGCTCTGATTTTTCTTGCTTTGAATTAATATTTATTAACATAGATTATTTTTATGAGAACAGTAACTGTAATGAAGTTATAATTTATATAAAAATTAAGTATGAATATTCGAGTGTGATTTGAAGTTACAGCATTACGATTTGAATATAGTGTTAGAGGTCATTTTAGCTTTTTTATTTCGTTCCATCCTGCTATTTTTATTTATTATTATATTTTGTGTTCTTGAAGTTACAGCATTACGATTTGAATATAATGTTAGAGGGCATTTTAGTTGTTTTCATTTCGTTCCAACCTGCTATTTTTGTTTATTATTATGTTTTGTGTTCTTGAAGTTGCAGCATTACGATTTGAATATAATGTTAGAGGACATGTTAGCTGTTTTTATTTCGTTCCAACCTGCTATTTTTGTTTATTATTATATTTTGTGTTCTTGAAGTTACAGCATTACGATTTGAATATAATGTTAGAGGGCATTTTAGTTGTTTTTATTTCGTTTCAACCTGCTATTTTTGTTTATTATTATATTTTGTGTTCTTGAAGCTGCAGCATTACGATTTGAATATAATGTTAGAGGACATGTTAGCTGTTTTTATTTCGTTCCAACCTGCTATTTTTGTTTATTATTATATTTTGTGTTCTTGAAGTTACAGCATTACGATTTGAATATAATGTTAGAGGACATGTTAGCTGTTTTTATTTCGTTCCAACCTGCTATTTTTGTTTATTATTATATTTTGTGTTCTTGAAGTTACAGCATTACGATTTGAATATAATGTTAGAGGGCATTTTAGTTGTTTTTATTTCGTTCCAACCTGCTATTTTTGTTTATTATTATATTTTGTGTTCTTGAAGTTACAGCATTACGATTTGAATATAATGTTAGAGGGCATTTTAGTTGTTTTCATTTCGTTCCAACCTGCTATTTTTGTTTATTATTATATTTTGTGTTCTTGAAGTTACAGCATTACGATTTGAATATAATGTTAGAGGACATGTTAGCTGTTTTTATTTCGTTCCAACCTGCTATTTTTGTTTATTATTATATTTTGTGTTCTTGAAGTTACAGCATTACGATTTGAATATAATGTTAGAGGGCATTTTAGTTGTTTTTATTTCGTTTCAACCTGCTATTTTTGTTTATTATTATATTTTGTGTTCTTGAAGTTGCAGCATTACGATTTGAATATAATGTTAGAGGGCATTTTAGTTGTTTTTATTTCGTTCCAACCTGCTATTTTTGTTTATTATTATATTTTGTGTTCTTGACGTTACAGCATTACGATTTGAATATAATGTTAGAGGACATGTTAGCTGTTTTTATTTCGTTCCAATCTGCAATTTTTGTTTATTGTTAGATTTTGTGTTCTTAGGGGTATACTGGAACCAGTAAACCCTGAGAATAATACATACATGTGATTAATGCGACCTTCCACCACCGCATGCGGGAATTTAAGGAACCTATGTGAATCAGGTAGGAGCCCAAGATATTAATATGTTGATGGTGTTCCGGGTGGTAGGCTCAATGGCAAAATGACAAAAATGATTCTCACGTGTAAAATATGCATTAAACGTAATCGTTTTAGGGTAATTCCATCTAATGTAATCATTTTTTGGTTGGTTATAACTGATTTTGCCGGGCACATCTCGTTGGCTGATCTTTTTGTCATCGTTTAGAATTTTATTACACGGAACTCTTTATTAGCGATTTGCAGGGGCAGAAAAACACCTAAGGGTTGCGGCCGCCGCTGGGACAGTGACACGTCTAGCGCCCACATTCCAGGTTGGAGAGCCCAGAATCGTTGTTTTAAAATTTCGGCAGCTAATTTAGCGTAACATGTGCAAGAGATTATATAAATTGCACAAAATGAAAGATGTATGACAAGCGTTGGCACTATTATATTTATATATTAATTAGTGTTTTCAACGTTCAAATTAATTTTCGTGCATAAAATATCAATTTGGGCTGCTGAAGTGTTTTGAAGTGAAATTATTCTTTTGTGATGTCATGGAGAATGGTCCAAGTAGTGAAATTTAGTTGTTGTTCAGAATTGTGGGTTTGGCTTCTAAGAATTGTCCAGATTTTATTTTGCATTATTTTGTGAAAAAGACATATTTGCATTATTTTAGAATAACAATAATTAAATTCTGAGTGTAGTAAGAGGAGCGAGCGAATTGAAAAATTCTCAATGGCTAGATTGGTCAATTTCGATAGTGCCCCTTTCTACCAAAAACGCTCGTAAGCTTCACTATCTTCCTAACTGCTTTTGCTATATGAGTATTATGGTCTAATTTTGTAGTGCACGTCATCCTCTATAATATGTTAATGGACAAAAGTAAGTTAGCAAATGCGGACGCAATAACATTTATCCGCGTCCAGACGAAATTTCCATCGGCGTTTAGGGAATGAACAAAAATGCGCCCGTCCGTTTCCAGATGAAATTATTGCGTCCGTCAGCATTTTCCCTTTTAATATCCGTGAAATTTCGTACAACTGTGTGCTACTATTGTCATTATTTTCGCTGCAGCGTTGGGTCAAAATGGTTTTTAGTGGGCATAGGATATCAAAAATGTACGAAAACTTCATTATCTGGGCAACCGTTCGAGCACTACGGTTTTTTCTCATTTTGACTGAATTGACGTGTATTGTGTAAAACATCAATAACACACAAGAAATAATGCAAATCAATTGCACATCCCAAGCACGCCGTAATTGTCATTTTAGTTATCTTAATGCCGTCATCTACTAGGCGCGCAATAATGAAGTTGCTAAAGATTCCCATCCAAATCGAAACAAAACAAGCTTATTTCCAGTATTACCCGTACAATACTTTATATGTTCCATTTTTAAGTTGAGAGAGAGTAAATGAAACACGTCTATACTCTACAAAAGCAACATACCACAATGACCAAATTTTGGTTTGCAGCCCTGTGTATATTTTTCCGCTCATACGTTCTCGTCGCTGTTTGGCTAATATAATCTTTTCATTTTATTTGTGTTTGAGCTCGTCTCTCCCTCCCCAGAGCTGCAATTGCAATATACAGTATGTAACGATACACAGTACACAGTGGCATGAAAACACACCCACCATTACATATTAAACCAATAAGAACGTACCCTTACACGGTTATATCCTTACATAATATGTCCTTGCATATATCCTTGCATATGTCCTTGCAAGAATATATTCTACATAATGTTTATCGTTATCGAGGGTGAGAATGGGCAGTATCTCCGTTTTCTATCTACTCATCGCCCGTGAAACCCTAAATGCACGAAAACGGCAATATCTCTTTAATCATTTTACGTGATTTGGATTATAAAGCAATTCAGCTTTTATACAGCTGCACATGATGTGCTGCTATAGTCACTACTTTCGCTGCAGGGTTGGCTGATATTTGGTTCACAGCTCAATATAGCTGTCTGCGTCTTTCTAAATAATTATTCAACCCTCAGAATTCACCTCCTTGGCTATGAGGCAAACTACTAATAATAGATATGTAACTAGTAGAAATAAAGTTCACTAGAAGGAACAAAATTTCTTAACGAACAATAAAAATGAAAGAAATTGAGAGTCATCGTGTTTGATTTTTGTATGTCTAATGCAAGTAATTATGTAACACAGATTGATGTTACCACACCTGTTACCACAGCGAGAGCCACTTATTCATAATTAGTGTACTGTTATAGCATATCAGTACCCTTTTTGGTCTTTATGATAATTTATAATAGTGTATGTTTTGTTAATAATATAATGTATGCTTTACTTTTCAGAGAAAATCAAGACGATGTTATTCCGAAAAATGTCCAAAAACCTTGGATTGACCCGATGGCTGATCATCAAAGCCGATATTCCGATAGCTGGATGCCCGGTACGTCGTCAAAAGGGGCTGATATTCCAGAGTGGAAGAAACATATCTCTGGTGGTGCGAGGTATGTATTTGAAAAAAAAACATCGCAGATGCGTTTGAAACAGTATTTCAAACGGGAATTTGAAGATATTTTAGGATGAAAAAGTTGCATAATGTAGTACAAAAAAGTTTTAAAACTTGTCATATATAGAGAAGCAATTATAACAGTTTAAAACGTTATGATCCCAAGAAAATCGGTTCTTTTTATATCAGAATCAAGTTGAAACTGCCATGGCTTCTTGCTTAGCAACATAAAAAGTCTTCGGACTTGCCGTGTCATATACAAATAGGAATATCGTTTCTGTGTATATATGAATTCTGGAAATACAGCAGCGCAAGTAATATTTCTAATAAATTTTTGAGTTTATAAAAATTGCCGTTGCAATAACTTATGAGTGAGTGGATCTGCTTAGCTCCTATATTCACTGCGGACACCTGGTTTTTAGTTTTTATATGGCATGAGTTATGTTGACCATGAGGCTTCCACAAGCTGGAATATTAGCCGATAAAACGAGTTCTACTGGTTCCCTCAATCATTGAAAAATTTTCCATTCATGAACCGGGGACCCACAGCTTCTAAACCATAGGTATCAGGATTTTACTAGGTTTCATGAAAGCTACTATTAGTTCAGCTTGTTCTTTAGCTTGTCTAAGCTTCAGTTCAGTTGGCTAGTTGAGCCGTGAGTCTCGAAATGTAAAAATGTCACAATTCAGTGTCTTCAATGCGCAAAATTGTCTAATAATCGCTTGAGAAATGCAAGCAAGACGTCACCGATCAAGATTCAAACAATTTTTAGCAAAATTGTTTGCAGTTTTTGTTAGATTATTATATTAGCATGGGAATGTTAATTACAATTTTGTCAGTTTTTTTATGTCAAAATATTAGCACGGGAATGTTAATCACAATTTTGTCAGTTTTTATGTCAAACTTTGTCATTGTACACTTGCTCTGAACCTGGGGAATAAAATACCGCCAGGTCGTGGTTTTCAGGTCCTCCACAGCGCGAAAATAATTTTCAAAATACAGCTAAAGTTTTGGCAGCATTCGAATCGTTTGTATGAGGCGGTTTAGGAAATGTCAATTAAAACATTTATGACAACGTTGTTCTGTTTTCAATTATTTGCTTATTTTTATGCGCATTTGCGCGTAAACACTACATAAGCCGACTGCTAAGCCTGCTAATTTTAACTCAGCATGTCAAAGGGTTCGAATTATATGCTTATTTAGAAACTGTTTGAAAAATTTCCCCTCATCGAGCTTAGTAGGATGGCACCAAGATTATCGCGGTAATTTCAAAATTGGGTAATTGCGGACTTGGCGGGGTAAAGTAAAAGACCGGGCCAACCAATTAAAAAAGATATTTATAACAGACAAATTTGTGGTTTAGACAGGTTCCAGCGTCATTAAATGATTAATGAATTTTTAAGAGACGTTTCAGGATCTATTGCATTATCAGTATCTCAAGATTCCAGTAAAATTCCTTCGATAAAATCTAAGTTGATGTTTTTATTCTATTTTGGTTTCTTTAGTCTAGTATCTGTTGTTTCATGGGTGCGCTCTTATGGTCTAATGGTTTCTATATTCGCTGTTGCCGGGAGCCACACCCGGTTCAACATGGGGTTTCGAAATCTGAGAATTTTCAAATTTCAGTGTTTAATGAAAAAGCTAAAATATTTAAGAAAGATTCAGAATTAGATTTTTAAGTTTTTGTTTAAAAGTGTATTCAGAAACGCTCTTATTGAGGTTAAAATAAATTTTGAACTGTTTTTAACGTAATTTAATCGAATTTTTTACTTTAAAAGGGGTTTTAAAAAATCTGCCAGTTTTTATTATATCAACTGAAGGTTTTTACCGCGGGAAGCAAAAATTTTTGCCATTATCAGAACGTAGTGAAGATTGTGTGTTGCAGTGGTGAAATCTTTTACATTCCGTCTGTGTGTGTGATCGGTCATAACTCGGGAACGACTTAACCGATTTTTATGATCTTGGGTTGATTCGAACCGGCAAGCGTTTTTTGATTTGGGGTCTGGTTCCGGGGTCAGGGGTCAAAATGTGGGTTTTTGTCCCATTCTACCCCATTTTAGTACCCTTCACGGAAGCAAGGTTATTTTTATCTTAACTTTGGAATTTCTTTCTCTGCTTGGTTTTATTTCATAGTAAAATAATAAATGCTGATGCCTCTTTTTTTTGTTTTTCGATTAAGTCTCCGGTTTTAGAGTTATGGGGTTTCAGGTATGGCACCCTCATGGTTTCTCGACCCAAATTCGAAAATTTGTGCGGCTGAAAAGTTCCACTTGGGGTTTTCGGGCATGGGAAACTCATTGTCGGTATTGGTTTTACTCTGCGACCCATGGTTCCATGGGTACGGGCATGGCTCTCTTTTGGTTCGGGGTCAGAGGTTAAAATGGGGCCGATTTGGTATCCTTCACGGCAGCACGGTTATTTTTATCTTATGTAACTTGATTTTTTCTCTGGTTAGTTTTATATCATAGTAAAATGATAAATACCGATGCGTCTTTTTTGTTTTGCGATTAAGGCTCGGGTTCATGGGTTTTGAGGTACCCTCGTGGTTGCTGGACCCAAAATCCAAAAAAATTGTTCTGAGGTCCTGGACGTCTGAAAAGTTTTACTTGGGTGTTTTGGGGCATGAGAAACTTATTTCCGGTGTTGATACCATGGATACGGGGGTATGGCGCCTCGATGGTTCATCGACCCAAAATTCCCAATTTTATTGTCACGTCCTGGGAGGCTGATAGCTTGCACTTGGATAGTTTTCGGGCATGGGAAACTTATTGCCGGCGTTAGTTCTGTTCTAAGTTTTACGGTATTGTGTGATATCTACATATGACAT
This sequence comes from Trileptium ribeirensis, assembly GCA_030248225.1. Lineage (NCBI taxonomy): Eukaryota > Metazoa > Nematoda > Enoplea > Enoplida > Thoracostomopsidae > Trileptium > Trileptium ribeirensis. Next base: position 13,492 of record JASANE010011537.1, read on the forward strand.
ATCGACGTATGCTATCGAGAGCTGATTGGCTGTGCATGCAAAAGGCATATATGTGCCTATGCTTCACTGCGTTCTGCAATCTCGATAGAGTTACTAGTGTATTGGACTACGTGAAGCCAAAAATTTTTTCAGAGGGAGTACGAACCGTGACACATTTTTGCCATCAGAAAATACCAGGCCCTACGTCTTCCCAGTTTGTCGAAGCCTGCTCTATTATGGTTTTACCTTTTCCCCGTCTGTTAACGAATTTTGTTTTGAACATCTACTATAACCTGGTTTTAACGGTAGCATGTTGCTATATATTACAGGGGCACGTTAGGTAAGCGAACAACACTTACAATTCTGGAGCAGCGTCAAGGTTTGCCAATATTTAAGCTGAAAGATCAGCTTGTAAAAGCCATTCAGGCGAATCAGATTCTTGTTGTGATTGGGGAAACTGGTAGTGGTAAGTGTACATATTTGAGAACTTCATTTAATGAAAAGTAAACGGTAATTTCGAAAATTTCCCATATACTATGTTGTTCGATAGTTATATATAGCATACGGAAGAATTAGATGTATAATGAAATGACTATCGCGGAACTAGGTGTACGTGAATGTGAATGTCCTATGTGAATAAGCACCAACTTTAACTGGGATCTGAACTTGCAGTACTCTGGGGCGCCTAGTTTTCATGTTGTCCGTCCACTATCCGGGGAGAGCTCGGTATTACTCAAAATCCACCCATCTACCATATTTTATCTTGGATTTAATATCTCTAAAACTAGTGTAATACCCGAAAACTGGTCAATCCAGATTTTTTAAATTTTTGACAGAATGGTTCCAATGGCATTCCTTAAATAAAAGAATTCTGAATTCTTAGTTTAGTGTGTGAAACAAGCATAACGAAGAATTCTCGCTGGCCAGAGTTGTAAATTACGATGGTGTCTGTTTCTGGGTTTTTTTGGGTTGACACGCATAACTCAAGTTTACCTGGACGCATTGACTCGCGTGGTAGCTCGTTCGAAAGCTTAATGTCTCTATTTGTGCAATTTAGTTAGGGGCGAAAACAGATTCCAACACCTCCGGGGGTAAAAGGGGGCCGAATAGCTTCGGTTCGGGTCAAACAGCGGTGCGACTTTGCTATATGGCAATTTTAGGAGGCAGGATCTGAGTCAAAATAGTTTTTAATAAATTGGGTCCATGAGACTCCAAAATAGACGAAAACAGCGCTATCTTTGCAACCGCTTAAGCTATATGGGTGTTATTGGTCTCATTTTGTAGAGCAATTCATGCTCTTCGTCACTGCCCATAAAATGCTGCTACTGCTAGTGTTTGCGCTGCAGGGTTGGGTCAAGATTTGTTTTTGAATAAGAGTTTTGAGCTTAATTTCGATTGTCGAGAAATCGTGCTCTAACATTTTATGTGAATGAATAGAATACATCTGTTTGTGCAATGTAATTTATTTTATTTTCCTATGTGCCTCTAAATATGTTTTGTATTTCGGGTAAGGAAGGGTCAAACATATTTAATTAATACATGGCGTTTATTGTTATCTGGTTGACTTGAATGTTCATTGTGAATATGTGCTTATACCTAAACAGTGCAATGATCTTATGTTTCTAATCCTGTAATTGTCTTCACGCAATGGACTACAGTGGCGAATATTCCTCAACAATTTGTAGTCAATTTTTGAAAGTAGCAACCTTCAGTCGAGACACAGCATAATATTCGCTGTTGTGTAACGTGGCTGTTTTAAACATCGAAGTTGATACATGAATATCTTCTGCAATTTGCTTTTAAACGATACAAGTTTTTCTTTGTACAGCTGCCTGTGCCTGTTGCATATACGCATCGGCTTGTAATTTTAATATATTATTTAGATTTTTCTTGAATTTCTCTAGCGCACTTCCACCAGTAGTAGACGGACAGTAGTAAATAGCGCCATACAACGCTTAAACCAAGCACAAATCTACATCATAACCGGTGCTTACCGTCTTTGAGCTAGTGCATAGAATTGTTGGTATTACAACTTCGGCTGTATTGTGAGAAATTTGTGTCTGATTCGGCGACAATAAGATTGCTTTTTTGGAAACATGTACTTGTGGTAGTTTATGGTTTGCCTCAACATTTGCTGTCGAAAAGTTATTCAGTAACTATAACTTGGTATTGTTCAGTTTGTTTTGATTTAGGCAAAACGACGCAGATTACACAATACCTTGCCGAGGCAGGCTATACGGCCCGTGGTAAAATCGGCTGCACGCAACCTCGTCGAGTTGCGGCAATGTCGGTTGCCAAACGCGTGGCCGAAGAATATGGTTGTCGCCTAGGCCAGGAGGTTGGATATACCATTCGGTTTGAGGATTGTACGTCACCGGAAACGCTCATCAAATATATGACTGCCGGCATGTTGATGCGCGAATGTCTTGTCGATCCCGATTTAAAGAGCTATTCAGTTATTATGCTCGGTAGGTGTCTGGTGATATTTTTGCCGAATACCAATCTAGAATGTGGTTAAAATAATAATGCGCTTTTTCGCTATAATGTTTACATTGTAACTGAATGTTAAACATGATGTAACTTTCGATCACGAACACGAATGGCGTGTCAAAGCTTAATAGAACAACCCTTCAACGACAGCGGCTGCTTATGCAGTTCTTAGTGATACAGTCATTTGCATATTGCTAACTCATTCAAATCAAGGCCCCCACACAGCAAAACAATGTTACGACTTACTTGTGTAATGGGGGTTGAGTATTATTTGTGGTTTTACAACTGTATATTTCTGCGGAAATGAGTTTTTTAAATTCCTAAGCACATTTCACAACTATCACAAAACACAGCTTTCACGAATACGAATGGTTTATCAAAGCTTATTAGAACTACTCTTCAACCACAGCGGCTGGTTATGCAGTGCTTAGTGATACAGTCATTTGCTTATAGATAACTCATTCAAATCAACGTCCCACACACTTCAAAACATTATTACGAATTACTTTTGTAATGGGATTGAGTGTTATTTGTGGTGTTGCAGCTGTATATTTTTGCAGAAACGGGTTTTTGAAATTTATAAGCAGATTCCACTAGTACTAAGACACAGCTTTCTTTAAAAATTACTTTTGATCTCGCCTTAATGTTCTTGGAAAATCTATGAATTAACGGACCTCTGTTTATATTTATCGAAAGCCAAAATGTGTCATATTTATTGATATTATTAACAATTTGCATGTCGAACGGTCATCTAAATGTAGCTAGTGATTTATTGACGAGTGTTATGATACTTTTGTTCAGTATTATTATTACATTATTATCACAAACGTTTTGTTTTACAATCGCTTTGCCTCAAACAGTCGTTAATATTATGACTACCTAATATCTATGTTGTTGTCACTTCAGACGAAGCACACGAGCGTAACATCGACACTGATGTATTGTTTGGTCTCATGAAAGCATCAGTTGCAAAGCGTCCTGAACTAAAACTTATAGTCACATCGGCGACGTTGGACTCCGTAAAATTCTCCGAATATTTCAACAAGTCGCCGATATTTACTATACCGGGCCGTGCTTTTCCTGTGGAAGTACTGTACACTAAGGATCCAGAGACCGATTATCTTGATGCTGCGCTTATAACCGTAATGCAAATTCACCTAACCGAGCCGCCTGGTGATATTTTGGTATTTTTGACCGGGCAGGTATGCTGTTTTTGTGACAGTAAAATTGCAGTTTGCTGAAGTACTGTTATAATTATTATAATGGGCTGTGTATCTCTGCACTGCTGTCCATCTTGACCGAACAATTATCGGGGGAGGTGGTATTTACAGGATCCGTGAACCCTGCAAATCTACGAAAACAGCCATATCGCCATAATCGCTAGGGCCATACGGCTATAACGGGCTCGTTGTGTAAAGCAGTTCAACCTCTCTGTAGTTATTGCGGTTTCGTGCGCTGCATTTTTGGGTCAATGTTTTGGGCATTTTACGGTCAAATGCTAACTTTGCCCGCAAAAATTTAAAAATGCCCACCGATTTGTGCAGTTACAATTTTAACACCAAATAGAAAATTGTGCGGTTTATATTTTCCTTTATCATATAAGCATAATTTGACGTTTCTGAGGTACGGTTCTTTAAACAAGATTCTGTGGTGAGTTTCCCAAGTAATTTCAGGTGCCACGTTTCGATCTATATAACTCCTGCGTTTGAAAATTCCAGTCCGTTTTGGTAGTTAACAGAAACCAGCTGATGAAACTGGTGATCAGATATCGACAACAAACATAAGAAGCCTTAAACTCCACATATTTTTATTGAATTGCTTAAGCGAATTTTTAACATTACTTCGAAGTCTATAAAAATGTCCACCTAAATTTAAAAATGCCCGCCTATTTGTCCGCCTTCGATGTAAAAACCCTGGTTTACCTCAAAATGTTTTAACTGGACATATAACAGACTAAATCCACAATAAGGCGGTATATGTCTTCAGCAGATTGAAATGTAAATTCAGAACGTCAAGGGTTAAAAGTCGTTACAAATGTGAGTAGTGGCTTTATGCAGAACAATTCTTACGGGAGCCCCCATGTGGTCCTGAAAATTTATACATACATTCATTATGCAAAACAAAACTGTGCTGTATTGTCTATAATTCTATAAAATGTATATACTTTAAATTCATTTTGTATTATAGTGGTACACGCTATTGCTTTTAGGAGAATTCTGTTGTTTACGGCAATCCATCTACCCGTTTTGTTTACGGCAATCCATCTACCCGTTCGATTTTTATATAAATTACAGGAAGAAATTGACACATCATGTGAGATCCTTTACGAACGTATGAAATCACTTGGTCCCGACGCTCCAGAACTCATTATACTCCCCGTGTATTCAGCACTGCCGTCAGAGATGCAGACGCGAATATTCGAACCAGCTCCACCGGGAAGCCGCAAAGTTATTATCGCGACAAATATTGCTGAAACATCACTTACAATCGATGGCATTTTTTATGTGGTCGATCCGGGATTTGTGAAACAGAAAGTAAGTGAATAACAACTAAAACTTGTGACGGGATTGTATATTAGTAAAAGCTTAGAAACTTAGTTTTTGAGATTTTAATTTTGATGTGGTGAAACTTGAAATTGTCAGAATTATGGGTTCTTCTTCTTCGGGCATCCATAGCTAAATTTGCCACGCTCGATTTCTAATCTCTATTTGTGCCCTTTAGTTACGGTTGAAAACGAATTCCAACTCCTTCCCCTTAAAAGTGGCCGGAGGGTGTAGGGCATGATCAAAATGGGGTTTCGACAAGACAAGTTTTTGACCGATTATCGACAAATATTAGTTTGCAGATAATATCAGTCAAAACAAGTTCATTTTGTAGAGCAATTAAGGTTTTATAAAACAATATACAAAGTTTGTACATAAGATTACACTTGGGTTCAGGTTTAAAGAGCCCACGAGACCCGAATTATACGAGAACGGTGATATCTTTATAACCAATGGGTCTTCTTGGGATTATTTTGTAGAGCGAAAGAACCTATATGTATATTTATTATGTAGCTGAATGTGGTGCGTTTGTGACGATTACCTAGTTAAATGGGCTCAAAAGACCTGAAATACACTAAACAATCATATATTCGTAATCAATGAAAATCATATGGACCATTCGTCTCATTTTGTTCAGCGAGAGAGGCTCTTTGCTGTTCATGTGATGCGTTATTCTAGTGTTGACCTATATGCATGACAGAATATGTGCAGAATTAAAAAAAATTGGTTCGACAGTTCCCTAGCTTTAAAAACAAACAGGTCAATTGCAATAATATCTATAAAAACACTACCCAAAGACATCCATTCGCTGTCAAAATGGTGCTGATAGCTTGCTATGTGCTTTTCTGAAATTAATAAGCGTGTTTCGGGAGACCCGATTTGTTTTTGTAAATATACAATTTTACCTTTTATACAAGACATCTGCTATGTATTGTACTGGATTGCGTATAAGTTATGGCTCGATGTCAATGATTTGATCACGATTTTGTGTCCTCAACTGTATATATAATTGTATTTTTGTGCATGGTCTATGTTCTGCAACGTCGTATTAATGGCTTCGTTATTGTGATACGGTTATAAATTGTATTTTGTTGCAGCTGTATAACCCAAAAAGTGGTATGGATTCTCTTGTCGTCACGCCAATTTCTCAAGCAGCAGCCAAGCAGCGTGCCGGTCGTGCTGGACGAACAGGACCTGGAAAATGTTATCGTCTTTATACTGAACGAGCGTATCGGTATGCACAATTTTTTGGTACCCAAAGGAATGATAAAGTAGAAAATCGCACTTGATACTCAAAATTCTATCCCACAGGATTATGTATTATTTTGCTAGGATAAGCACGCATACTACGCGACGTTAGTGAGATAATGACGTGCACGACACTAACAAGGAAACCTATTAAGGACGTGCACGAAACTAACGAGCAAATCTATTATGATGAGTAGCCGGGTATTGTTGACAAGGCATAAAATCAGTGGTTTTCGAGCGATATATGTATGTCAGTTTTATTTGACTACGTATATAGCAGCATTTCACTGATGCCTAAGCCTGTTATATCAGAAGATATTCGCTGAAATGGTAAATATCCAGAAAAGTGACAAATTTCATTCAAATCTGTAATATATCATGGCGGCGACTTCTTGGGCGCCTTGTTGGATTTTGAGAGAGCGAAGTGATCAATTCTTACTAGCCGTGGCAGTGATGAAATTTGACAGTGTCCGTTATTGAGTTTTTAGGATGATACGTATAACTCAGCTTTGGCTGGGCAGATTGATTCGTGCAACTGTTCATTTGAAAGCTTGAAATATGTATTACTTATTAATTAGGCGCGCAAACCGATTGTAACATATTCAATTCGAAAGAACAAAAGGACACTAGACCGGTCCCAAACTCGACAATCAGTGTAGTCTTCTGAGTAAAATCGGGCTCATTTTTTAGAGATAGTAAGTCTCTATAAAACTATATAATGCTTTGCTTCACGATTCTAGTGGGATGTAGGATTCGGATCAAAACGGGTTATAAAATAGGCCCATGAGACGTTAAATACACGAATATGGTAATATCTCTACTAGTATTTCGCAAGCGAGGGTGAAACGGGGATAGCGCGGTTTCATTTTTCTAATATCTTTTTGTGTAATCACGTGTAACAGGCTGTGCGTGATGTATATACCACCCTAAACCTATTGAACCCTGAACCCGTTGAAAATCCTAAAACATCGTCGTTCCTAAACGACAATTCACAACGCATCAAATATATGCGCTGGTCTCTAGATGCCAAACAATCGCATTCAGCGTACAGTCAAACCTTGAAGATTCTATAGACAATTCTTGAAGATCTGTATGCAGTTCGTAACCAAACAACTGATGAAAGACTTTATTCTGGAAATCGAGTTTATTGAGCAAAAATCCATTGAAAAGGCATGAAATATGTACGCTGGACTCTAGATAACCAAATCATTGTATTCAGCCTTCAGAAATACCTATATATAGACCATTCTTGATGTCCCGTATACAATAAGTAACTGGAAAACTGATGACAAGCTTTAATAAGTAAATCAAGTTTATTGACCCTAAGCCCATTGCAAATCCATGAAGAGGCATAAAATATGCACGCTGGATTGTCGGTTACCAAATCATTGTATTCAGCCCTCAGAAATACCTATATAAGACCATTCTTGATGACCTGTACTTTATGCATAATCAGACAAATGAAAACGCACTACATTTTGGAAATCTGGTTCGTCGATCTTAAAACCCTTGAAAACTCCTTGAGCCGTTATAATGTAGTCAATCAGGAGTCTCGATAGCAAAACCATCGCATCCATTGTGTTTGAAAACCTAATGGGTACTCACTGTAAGGGAAACAAGCAATAACACGGAAAAATTTGAAAAATCGGTATTTCTGGCAAAGGGTCGACGAAACGTATTCATGCCCACAACGGCTCAGGGAGAGGTACCACAAAAAATTCGTGGCGAGCAAAGTTGTAGATTTTAATCCGAAGCCTGTCTGGTGAGATGTCGGTTGCGAAACAATGGTACCTGTATGGCCAGATTTGGCAAAGAACTCTTAAAATTTTTTTTTGCCATTTTAACCCGAAGATGGTGTCGGAGCTATTCGCGTTAAAGTAAAGGGCACAACGTCATCACTTTTACTATCAAACATAAAAATTCTCGAATGAATGACAGTGACAGACAAAAAGAAATTTTCATTATTTTTTCCCCTAGCGGCCACAGTGTAAACTCGGCTCGCTTCGCTCGCTTCGTTTCAACATTCACTCGAGATATATGGACGTTTTTGGTCTCAGAATGATAATTTATTTTTATTTTGCTGAAAATTTTGTGCTGCTGTAGTCATTATTTACGCTGCAGAGCTGGGTCAAAAAAGGATTTTCAATGGGCACATGGTGTCCGAAATGCACGAAAATGGTTATATCTCCACAACCGCTGGAGTTATATAGTTGTTTTGATCTCATTTTATAGAGCAATTCCTTTTGTAATTTAATGCTCAATATAATATAGCTGTGTACATTTCTGTAAATTACGTATTCAACGCTCATAATACACGGTTTTGTCGATAAAACAAGTTGCTGGTAGTTATTGTTTTATTTTTTACTACTGTATTTGCGATTGATCAATGAGGGGTGTTGAGTTCGATGTTACATTATTTAGCTTAGCCATGATTTCATTGTCTAATATTTATTGGCCAAGTCGCTGCCGGTTTTCGACACTCCAGGATTCTCCAATTTTTTTAGCGCCAACACAGTCAAATTTGTGCAGTTTTTAATTTAGCTGTACCTAGAAGGATTTAACTTGTGTATAGTTTTGATATTTCTAAATGAACGAAGAGTCCTTCGGTCTGCAGGTAAGGTGAATAAAGCGACCATGTTGTACCTTTCGGTGTATTTCTTAAATTTATAAGAGGATAGAGGATACACAATTAGATAACTCAAAATACAATACTCTCCCGAAATCACTATTGAGCCTCGAACAAACGAACATCGAGCAGATGCCGTCGTTTTATAATCGCTTAAATTTTGTAACAGTTAGTTAACAAAATCGCACACCTTTCCTAGAAAGGTTAAAATTTCTTCAACGAATGTCGAGTGAACATTGAAGTAACAGCGCTTATGTGTGGCAAATATGATTATCCACTTTCATTTAGATACATTCTGGTTTGCTAAGTTCAGATATGTAGGTTTTCGCGTAGTTTAAAATGTCTATAAATTCCATCAATTATTTTATTACATTGGTTCTGTTGTAGCCAATAAAGGCACTTGCTACGCTTTTTTGCTGTTGCGAGTAACTAGCCGTACTTATACCTACGTAACGCAGATTTAACATGTACAATTTTAGAGCAACTCAGATATATGTATTCAAAAAGTTCTAGTTTTGTATATTAACTAAAATGATTCCTTTTGTTTGTTATTAGTTTGTGAAACTGAGTATTCTATTATCTAATTGTCAAATATGTTTAAGGTAAGTAGTTTTTTTAATTTCAGAGACGAAATGCTACCCACACCTGTTCCGGAAATTCAGCGAACAAACTTGGCTCCGACCCTGCTGCAGCTGAAAGCGATGGGTATTAACAATTTAATCGATTTTGATTTTATGGATCCGCCACATGTGGATGCCATGATTATGGCTCTAGAACAGCTGCATTCGCTTAGCGCTCTCGATGATGACGGCTTGTTGACAAGGTTGGGAAGGAGGGTGAGATTTGAGTGTCATAAAATTTTACTGCTGTCTGACACTGCCCTAAACATTGAAATATTGTAGTTTCAAAAACAATGAATCGCTAGAATGTGAAAAATTTCCAGTGCAAATTCATTCCTATCTTAGTACCATGGTGGATAGAAACGGTTAATTTATTGATTTTGCCTGTAGCAATAGTGTGATACAGTGATTACTTACAGGCATACTATAAATGGCAGAAAGCACGCGCTCATCAATGGTTGTATGGATATGCAGTTTCAAGATTAGTAAACGATAACATTTGTAAGTTGTGGAATAAACATCATGAAAATTTACACACAATGTAGATTGCAATTTTCAAAAACATATTTGCTTTCATGGGGCCCCCGAAATTCCCCCTCCCACTTTTCGGAGGGCTGTAGACAGGCCAGTCAAGTAGTGATATTTTCACCACGCATACTAAGAGAACGAAACAACGCCTTTCGCGAAGCGATAATACTTTAAAATATTACTACGTTTCCTAATCTGCTATGTTTTATAGTCTGGAAATATTTGTCCTATAGTAAACAGTACTAGAAAATGCGGAAATGTGTAGCATAAAACAAATTTTTTGTTTTCCTATTAAATTTTCCCCAGAATAAGCATTAGGGTCCCTCTGCTTTTCAGACGAGTGTGGATAGGCCAGGCTCTGAGAGGCGTGTAAAATTTTGTTCAACTTTTGTTTGCGTCATGGTCGACATGTAAGCTTTGAAATACAGTTTTGTTATAAGCTTTTGGTTAGAACGATCATTTTTTGTGTGACCTGAAAATACATGGGGTACTGGGGGGATTAACATGGGGGAGCAGCCGAAATTCTGGCGGGGGGGCGCTCCCCCTGTGTGGAGACTCCAGACTGCTGTGTTGTAGACAATTGTAGGGATCACATACGAATAATACATAGATTGTGATAGGTTTATGGTTTTTCTGAAGATTTGGTAAGTAAGTAATTGGAGTAGCGCCACCAAAAGTCGAAGTGCACAAATTACTACAATTGCACGGCAGTAATAAATTTGCGAAATCCATAAAATTTATGAATTTTGACCCAGAGAGACAAGTGGAACTTTTTTCACTGTTGAACTTTACCGATGAAACTGCACTAATTTTATTAATATCGGAATTTCTGTAACCAGTTAAGTCTACGATACGCTGCCTGTAAGTGTGCTAATGTTGTGTTGCCTGATATGTGTCACCTATAACCAAAGTGTTTTCTGATTTAACGATTTAACAAGTATAATCGAAAGGTATTTTGGCGATTCTGTACCGAATTATCTTTTAACAGTCCCTTTTAATATCATTTCTAACAAAATGACATGGACGGTGCTGTTCACGCGCATTGGTAAATTTATGTTTCGTCGTATTCCAGTTACGTTGTTTTAGATGGCCGAATTCCCGCTTGATCCAAGTTTATCTAAAGTTCTTATTATGTCAGTACATCTTGGCTGCTCTGAAGAAATTCTCACGATTGTCTCGATGCTGTCGGTGCAAAACGTGTTCTACCGACCTAAAGTAAGAAAATTTCGTGTTAAAGTTTGTTATAAAATTATATAAGTCGTGCTGAGGTGAGAAAATTCAATGGCGTCCTCAAAACATCATAATATAGTGTAGCGTCTGACATATCGCATTAGTTTACATTATTACCTTCCAAAGCAAGTGGAATTGGAGAGAGTATGGGTAGTCTGCGTGTAGCAACAATTTGTTGTTTCAAGTGCGAGTATGGCTAATATGCGGTAAGCGACAATTTGTTGTTTCAAATTCAGGTTTCTGAGCCCATTTAAAATGACACGGTACGAATTATATACTTGCATTACTTGAGTGGCCACGCTGTGGTATGCAGAACGCTTTATTTCCTTATTACAATCACCAAAAAGGCGAAAACTTTTGCTATTTATATACCCCAAATTTTTAAGAGAAATTATAACTTAAAGAGTAATTTTTACGTTGCTGTGCCCCAACGTTTGTGTTATTTAATGCATACTACACAAGTTAGCTTCCATCGTATTTATCTACAGCGAAAACCTGTAAACACATGCTGACATACTATATTGAACAATTGGCAAACTCTGCCTATTCTTGGTGCCAAAATTTTCCAAATTTTGCTCCGATACTATCCCGCAGGGTTAATAATACCCAATATTCGGTTAAAACAATGAAACCAATGTGTAAAAACAGGTTGAATAACCCTATAATTCTGTCGTTTAGCTTAAACTTGCTTTATAAAACGTTTGAAAATTTCGCTGTGGGGGATTTTCCTTAAACTTTGGCTCATAGCTCGAAAAAGGCTGCTCTGATAAACAATTCCTAATAGAAAAATTGTGAATCTCAATGAGCTGATTCTATTTTTCTATGCGTAACCTGTATCGCGAGATATGGGCTCTGAAACAGTGGCACCCGTATGGCCTGATGTAACAAGGAACCATTAATACCTGTTTTTTGCCATTATAGGTCGGAATATGGGGTCGGAGCTTTTAGGGTTCAAGGGCATACATATGTCATCACTTTTACTATCGCAAAAAAAAATTGTCGAAATCCACTCATCCGGTGATGTATTATGAATGAAACCAAAGAAAAACATTTGCGATCTTTCCCCCTACCGCTATCAGTGGAAGCTCTCCTCCCTTCCCTCTCTCCGTTTGAAAAACAAGCGATACCTTAATAAGGTACAGTCAAAAGTAAGTGCACAAAAACGAATGCAACAACGTTCGATTATAAACGAACGTTACAAGGTGCGTTTACGTTTACGTTCTTTATAAACGAACTTAAAAACATTCGTGCGCGCAAACATGTAGAATATATTTACGTTTACAATCTAACGGTCGTTTGCGTTTACGTTCGTTCGCGTTCGTCTTTGTGCATTAATTTTTTACGTGACTTTATACGAGGAATTTCACAGATTTTAATCTAATTAGCATGGGACCGTGTAACGGTCACAATCTTGTCTGCACATAAATTATTTTGTCCGCAAACGTAATGTTATGTGTATAATGTAAGCATTATTCAAGCCATGATGGACAGCTGACCGAATTGTGCTCGAGAGTTGCTGCGTGCATAGAAAAATTAATGAGAATTTGTTTAGTGCTTGATTTTCGCTCTAGGTTTGTTCGTTCGCAAATAGATTATTTCTGGCAAGGTCTATATACTTTTCGACATAGACGCACTGTGTGTTTGTATGTTTTTGTTATTAAATTTACATTTTTATGGCTTACCTAAGCCTCCAAATTGAATTTGGCTTTCCCATGCTGAAGTTGTGAAGATCCGAATGACATAATGGTGTTTTCAACGTATCACGTACCGTGCGTTCGTATTATTTTGTTACTAACTTTTCTGAATTTCGGAAGCTGTAAAGTAGCATGCCAACCGAAATAGCGACACCTGGGGCAATAGATGTATGTTGCGCACGTTCAGCTGTGAAAATCATCAGCCCAGAAATGATTGTCGCGTTTAGAACTAACGGAACATATATCAAAAAACATGTTAAAATTTCATGCGGATCTCGAACATAATTTGACATTTTTGGGATGAACATCGAACGACCGTAGTGCGAACATCGAGCAGCACTCGTTTCTAGCTAGTATTGTACACCACTGTATTGAAAAGAAAAAGCACCCAACGTTGCTGTAAACTTAATTTATGCATGGGCGCAAACATAACAAAAATATTTCGTATCTCAACAATATACGAAATGGTCCATTTTAGCGCATTTTCACTCTGTTCTGTTTGTCGTTCAGTTGTATCATGTGTTTATTTCAAATGGCCACTTTCATGATTGAATTTAGAGTGTTGTGAGTGTAACAAGCGAAGCGAAGAGTTCAAACTAGCCCTGTAATGGGTGAAGTGTTGTACTGTGTTTTTAGGGTGATATGCATAGCTTGACCTCGACTGGTCGGTTTGTTCAGCTATAGGCTTGAAATCTTGTTAGTGTTCTTTAATTAGACGAGAAGACCGATTCCAACAGAACCCCAACCGAAACAGCGGGACATGGGCTTCAACTAGGTTTATCGCAAAGGGCACGCGAAAAATCACATTATGTATTGTGTTTCAACAACCGGTGCAGATATCTGAGTCAAAATAGTTTTATTTTGTACAGCAAATATATGATTTGATAAGTGCTAGTGTAGTGCTCTCTTAGGGATCTGGGATCTCTATTCGCTGAAAATTTTGCCGGGGGACATGAACCCCCTGGTTCGGAATCTTGCCAATGCAAAAACGGCTGGATATCATGTAGGAAATTCTTTTAAAACGCTTTTGATGGAGAGAAAAAACCATTTTGAAGCAAATTTTGACAAAATTTACGAAACTTCTGGGTTCAAGGGAATTTTAGTACAAAATTTTTGATCAAGTTCTATGTCTTTTTGAGTTGTTTCTATCGAGCGGTCAAAAAAATTTTGCGAAGAGGCGTTGAACCGGGGAGCCAAAATTTCGCCAGTGCACACGAACCGGGGGCACATCGTTTTTGCCAGGACCCCAATTTGCAGAGCCCAGCGAATTAAGGTAAATGGGGTTTAAAATGAACCGATATCCTCAAATTGACGGAAACGGGAAACGGCAATATCTCAGCAAACGCTTTTGCTCTCATTTTGCAAAGCAATTTATCTGTTATATAGATGCAATTCTATTGCAGTTTTTAAGCTGTAGTGTTGGGTCAAAACGGGTTTTAAGTGGGCTCATCAAACCCAAAAAACATAAAAATCGCAATATCTCCGCAGCCGATCAAGCTATATGGGTGTTATCTATCTCACATTGTCGAGCAATTTATCTTCTGTTGTATACATACATAGTATGCTGCTATTTTCATTATTTAGCGCTGTAGAGTTAGGTCAACACGGGTTTTGACTAGATCCATTGGACTCAAAGTATATAAAAGGATCAACCGTGCGAGCTATGGTGTTTTGTTGTTATCGTTTTGTACAGAAATTTATCCTTTATGTACTTGCATCAAATTGGCATTTTCGGTTCTCTCTGGTTCAAAACAGGTGCCGCACGGCTCATGCCTCCTGGCAAAATTTTGGGCTCCCCCGGTTCATTGCCTCTTGGCAAATGTTTTTGTTTCCACTCGGTCTAAAGTTCATAAAATTTGATCAAAATATGTATTAAGCTTCCGTTCTGAATTTAAAATGTGCTTCAAAATCGGGTTTTTTTTCTCCATCAAAAGTGTATTGGCAGTGTTTCTGACACGATTTTTAACCGTTTTTCTCTTAGCGAAATGCCCCCTGGCAAAATCGGGCGCCTCCGGTTCGGAACCAGGGGCTCACCGTTCATGGCCCCTGGAAAGATTTTCAGCGAAGGGAGAGCCCAGTACTGCGAGTACGTAAATGCGCAATAAGCAGATATATCTCCTCCATTCAAGCAACGTGGCTGATATTAGGCTCATTTTGTAACTGTATTGGTCAATTCCGCACTCAGAATTCACCTTCTTAACAATAACCCAAGCTACCAGTATCTGATGTATTTGGGGGACTGGGCGGAAGCCAAAAACAACTGAAAAAATACTTGCAAGATTTTTGATTGCGAAATCCCTTTTTTATCTATTAAGAGATATTACTTTACAGGATAAACAAGAACTTGCGGATCAGAAGAAAGCTAATTTTCATCAGCCTGAGGGAGATCATTTAACACTTCTGGCTGTGTACAACTCGTGGAAGAATAATAGATTTTCACACCCGTGGTGTTATGAAAATTTTGTTCAAATTCGAACATTAAAACGAGCACTGGTGAGTGTTTCTTGCATATTATGCTAGTGATATTCAAAATATTGTCGTTTAATTAGTTTATTTGATAATGTTTTTGTCGGTCGCATTCTTAGTAATAATAGTTTTAACAGTTTTAAAACATTTTAGATATGCGTCGGTTTACTGTAGGTGGGTGTATTTTGGTTGTTCCTTTGTCAAGTTAGCTCACTATCGTAGATACGATGAAGGCGCTCGAGCTGTACGATTTTCTTTTATGTACGCATGCACCATTTGCGATATAGCAACGCGTAGGCGCTGCTTGCGGTCATTATTTTGCGTTTTAGTAACTCGCGTGCAGGTAAAGCGCGATTACCAAACACGTTTTTCTCGCATACTATGAAGTACAAATAGAATGCGAACGTACCGTCTCATTCAGTATGTCATTTGATGAACGCGGACAACCGTACGAAATGAACAAATCAGACAATTCCATTTGTCCTTCCCGGAGCCAATGTTCGTGTTCACAAAAATGCGATCACTAAATAGCAAAAATGTGAGAGCGCATTTCTGCATGGTACAGTTCGTGATTTTGACAACATAACATGTGTTGTGCGAATCTAAACTGGACTCGCGCAATATGTATTACGTACTTGAAACAAAAACTGTTGTCAGTATAAGTAGTTTGAGTTGCTAGCCATAGGCGATTTTGGTATTATTTTGTAATTCTATGCACATGAGAACACTGGAACGAATTTTATTTTACTTATATAGCACTACACTCGTGTTATTAAATCCAGATATCTAACCGCGTCTGTGATCGGTTGTAGGGTCACAATCTGATTATCACTAATTTGCACTGGGTTATGAGGTGACGTCTCCTTCGTAACTGTATTAAAAATCTTGTCCAAAACAAATTATTCCGTGCATAACCGATGCAGTAGAAAGGTGTGTCATAGTGACTTAAAAAGTATGATCATAATTTCGTTTTCTGGAAGCAAGTTTAGTTGTTAC
This sequence comes from Trileptium ribeirensis, assembly GCA_030248225.1. Classification (NCBI taxonomy): domain Eukaryota; kingdom Metazoa; phylum Nematoda; class Enoplea; order Enoplida; family Thoracostomopsidae; genus Trileptium; species Trileptium ribeirensis. Next base: position 29,912 of record JASANE010011537.1, read on the forward strand.
GGAAGATGCAACGTGTCGATTATCAATTACCCATCCATCATGTCTCCGTAGGATTTTGTAAATGCATGGCCAGAATTAAGTGCAGAATAATGAATCGAAATTTCGATTAAACGAGATCGATTTCGATCGTTTTCGGTCTTGGCGCTATTCGATAAATTTCAAATTTGGAAAATTTTGTTATGTTCAATATTCGATTAATCAAAATTTTGATCGATTTCGCTTTTATTGAATACGAATAAACGGAATTTTGATCGATTGCGATTGCACTTATTTTTGTCCGGGTCTGTATTTAGAGTTAGATATTAATTAACGGTATAAGTTTTGCGCAGGTGCAACAATAGAATTCTTTGCATCATCGTATTCTGATTTCAATAACCTAGATCAAACCTTGGAAAATTGTTAACGAAATCCCTAACCTCATTGACACAATACTACCATTATCAACCACTAATTACCGAACACAAAAACCCTGTACCTGACCTCGCCCAATGTTTGAACACAGAGTGCTTAGATGTTTCAGCTTCTTAGTTACAGTATTCACAGAGACCATTCTCTCTTAGTCTCATAACCCTAAGATAGGCTTTTGAAAGATAATGCCCGGTCAACACGTGTATTATATAGCTAGTGTTATAATAGCAGTCCTAAGTCTGTTTTTGCAAAAGCTTCCATAGGAAGCAAGACCTCATAGATTTGTGTTCTGGAAAAATATTTATCTGTTTACAGTTTCTCCATCTTCTAACATGTCTGGACAAGGGCTATGTTAGTGTTATCTTTACTACGGAAGAGGAATCTGGAACATAGTGTTCCAGGTAAATACACCTTCAATAATAGTATCTGCAGTTTCATTACCCATGCTAATGGACTGCACCTTAACCCATCATAGACGGTCCCTATTTCAAGCAGCCAGTTTGTTTAATGTCTTGTGGTATTCCAAAACAGTGGCTGAGAGGACCACGGATTTATCTAGAATACCGAGTGCAACCAGGCTGTCACTGAAAATCCAAATATTCCTTCCTCTATTATATTGTTCCACGACATATTCGGCGCATCTACAGATAGCAACAATGTGTGCTTACAACATTGTTGCCTTAAACCCCAACGCAAAGTTTGACTTACATATGTATAATCAGTAAAGACCCTGAATCCACTCTAACATTACAACTCTGTCAATCAGTGAACCATCAGTATAGCATGCTATATCGTCGTTCGCCAGGGTTCTCTCAAATCTAACTTTTTCCTATCCCAACTGAAACAGGGTTGAAGTCTGTCCGTATGTCCGTCGGCATGGTTATAGTCCATACATACCTCGGGCAAATCTTTGCAATCTGTGATATCCGCAACCCTCACGCTGGGATAACCACTGCGCTTTGGTTCTGAAATGGCAGTTGCATTCAACAACTGCCAATTGATTAATTGTGAGATCAATAGGCCTAATACCTGGCCTCAAGCCCATCCAGATGACGTGGCGTTCCATTCGCTTAAAATTTTGCAAGAGCGCATGAACCGCCTGCCCCCCCCCTTGCTCCGAACCGCCGGGGGGGCGATTTTGCCAAAACGCTTGCAATGGATATAAATTGCGATTTTAAAATAAATTTTGACAATATTTGTGGAATTTTTTGCTTCAGGACGGGATTTTAATGCAAATTTTGATCAAATTTTATGTTGTTTGCACAGATTGGAAACGAAAATTGTTTCAAGAGGTGATGAAACGGGGGAGCCCAAACTTTTGCCAGGGGCCACTGTTGTACAAGGGAGGCATTTGAAAATGCGACGGGGCCCAACCTCCCACCCCACAATTTAGAGAGCCCAGTAAATATTTAGGTCTACAACAGTGCTTTAGACAGATTCATTGCACGGCACTACAATGTTATTTATTTGACACTAGATGATGTGTTGCTTGAAAACGTCGACGTACAACCTTAAGGATCTAATTCGTGCCAAAGTTTAAGAAACGGCTCTAACGGATGATCAAAGAGATTGTTATATGCCTTATGTGCTGATTGCATTTCTTCTCTTTCATTTTTTCGGTAATTACTGCACCGCTGAAATCTGTACTTGTTCTGCAAGCTTCAACCCATATTAGCTGTCGCACGGAAAAGGTGTGTTAATTGTCCACTAATTCAGTTGATATTTACAGCATGCTACCTAGCTCATCAATGCGGTCTTGCACACATCATGAAATTTTTCTTCGAAATTTTCGGATACCATTGGTAACCCAAAAATCGAAAATTTGCCATAAATATGGATTTTGTGTACCGGCTCGTCGAGGTGAACCGAGTTGTGGTTCGAGAGGCATAAATAAAATAATTGCACATGTATCAAAAAATTTTCCAAAATTTTGGGTGCCAAGAGCAACATTGGTAGCACAAAATATCTAAAATTACCATAAATATGGCTGAAATGAAAATTTTTGATACCACTCGTCGAGATCCGTCGAATGGCACAAAAATACATCAACGTTGCTGTGAAGTGACCAATTTCGGGCGGGCGGGGACTACAGGAGAAGACACGCTTCGCGTCCCATAAATATCGGTCAAGGACGTCGCTAGCTATAATGTATCGCCATAGAACCATGAAAGAGCAACAGTCGTATCAAGTGGATAGAGTTCATTTAGACGTGTAGAGCAATAATTACTGGTTATTTTAACACGGCCAAATAATTTGCTCCGTTTAAGCGGTCGTGCTCGCAACCGATTGTTTAAAGTAAGCAAACGGTTTAATCTTTTAAAACAGTACGGACAGTGTGCTCTTTGCGTTAAACTGAATGATAAATTGTGTCTGATATATATATATATATATATATATATATATATATATATATATATATATATATATATATATATATATATATATATATATATTATGAGCGATGCAGATACTGTGGCTATTATTATCCATATTATGCTTTAATCAATTTGTTTCCGTGTTAGTTATAGTATAAACATGTATTTCGTATTCTATTTATCATATAACCCGGCGACTAAATGGAGATAAGTAAATTTGAATGAGCTTGTATGCTTGTTTATGCGTTTACAATGGCAAAAGTCTTAAACAGGGGTTTTATACAGTCTAGCCTGGAAATTAGAAGTCTTAGACACTGCCTATTCAATCACTCTGTGTTAGTTCTATTATACATATTTTTTCTGTGCAATTTGTAATATATTTTGTTATATATATACGTCACAAACATTATGTTATTTTTGGCCCAATATTATATTGCGTATTATATATTTGGCCACATATTGTACTTTAGTTACTGCGGTGTACGTCTTGTCTTGTATACTCATTCTTTTTCTTATAGGATGTTCGCAAACAACTGCTTGGAATAATGGATCGTCACAAACTAGATATAGTGAGCTGTGGCAAACAAGTGCAAAAAGTTCAGAAAGCTATAACTTCGGGGTTTTTCCGTAATGCAGCTAAGAAAGACCCACAAGAAGGATATAGGTAAGTACTGCCTTGATCTGGTATTTTCAGAGATGACCAACCTATAAAATCACATCCTTAAATATGATGATCATAGGGGCCTATTTTATAACAATCTATCTTCAACTTGAAATAAACGTGCTAGCCCATGGTTGTTTCCGATTAATTCACCATTTGAAATAATACGGCATTATAGTAGGTATTAGTAGGGGAAATATGTACATACTGTAACAATGATAAATTATTACAAACTTTCGTATACTAGACAGCTTCAAACTTCTTGCGACACTGGTTTTATACGAGGGAAATTATTGTTCTAATAATATCACAGAGTCGTTCAAAGGCAAATTTGACACAAATTTTATTATGGGTTTTTAGGTCTAGGACATCTCATAAATGAACTTTTCCGTTTTATCATAAAATATAGAGGAATGATCGACGAAAGCTTTTTCCATGTATAAAATTCAATTAATACCTTCCTTTAATATTTAAATTTATTTAAATATTTAATATTTAATACTCAATTAATACTTTCCTTTTGTTGATTCGGCTGTCGTGTATACTCATGCTAAATTTTGTTACGGTTTTAGGTCTAAGACTGCTCATAAATGTCATAAAATATGGAGGAATGAGAAAGCTTTTCCATGTATATAATTCAATTAATACATTCCTTTAGCTCAATGTTCACAAGTTTAGGTAGTTTAAATTTACGCAAGTAGTACCTTCGTTGATTCGGCTGCCGTGCGCACTCATGCTAAATTTTGTTAGGGTTTTAGGTCTAAGACAGCTCATAATTGCATATTTCCGTTTTATCATTGGAGGAATGTTCGGCTAAAGCTTATTCCATGTAATTCATTATACTTTCCTGACCTCAGTCTCCCACAAGTTTAAATACTTGAAATTTACGCAACTAGTACTTTCATTGCTTCGATTGCTTTGTGTTCACATTATGTAAGGTTGTGGTAAAATTTCAATGTACAGTTCATGATGGCGGTCAGTGAGTGTCGATGTTTTTTGTGTCATGCGAACCGACAAGTATGTTTAGTGTTTTTCATCTGTCTTGTGTATAAACTACTAAATATGTAATTTTTTGTAGGACTCTTGTTGACAGCCAAACGGTTTATATTCATCCAAGTAGCGCTCTTTTCCAGCACCAACCCGATTGGATTATATATCATGAATTGGTGATGACGACTAAAGAATACACTAGAGAGGTATGTGTGGTAGTGGTTTGTGTATCCAAAAAGGTTATTCTTGATGTAAAGTTTTTATTATATAAATGTTTCGTCTAGTTGAACCTTCAGATCTGCTATTGGCAAAATCGACTTGTACTAAACTGACTTCTTCATTTGCTGAAAAGTTTGCCGGGTGGTTCATAATCGAAGAAGCGGTTCGGAGCCAGAGAGTGTCGGATTTTGCTATGGGTTTATAAAATTCGTGGCTTCAAAAGAATGTTCGGTCAGATAGCTTCAAAACTAAAAATTTTGGAAAGTTACAGTTGTGAAACGAGAAGCGCTAAAACAGTTAACAACTCACTTCGGAAACGCTTCAAGGACGTCTCTTGTTGAGTTAAAATATCACCTTTAAGCTCATTCTTACGACGTTTAATGTAGTCTTTAGATTCAGCATTGAATTTTACAAAAGATAAGAGTCAGCATTGAATTATAGAAAATATTTGTTAGTTATTTGTGTAAACTAAGGTTTGTTTTTAGCATTGGAAACAAAAAACTATTGTGCTAGGGAAGCCCCAAATTTTGGAGTCACAGAATCGGGACCCAGTTGTTTAGCCAGCGGAACTCGAAAATATCGTGCTTCCAGTTTGGAGCTGCCAATTAAAAACTGGTTAGGACCACGAAATTTTCAGAAAATGGTTAACATTAAAGTCTAAAATGAAAACTTAAGTACTGGTTTTTTCAAAAATCCGTGGTCAGGGTTTTTAATGGTTTTTTCATAAAATTTTTGGCTTTTCGAACTTGTGCTGAATATAAATGTCCCACCGCGACGGATGCTGTTTTTTATACTTATCCGTACTCCCCACACGCATGGTTGCCTATAGCATAGTAGTTACACGTCGAAATATTAAAAAACATACACCTGGAGATTAATGAGTCTTTGCTTTGGTAACAACAATTATATATTAACTAATGCACTTGAGTGCGATTCACTTGGAAACACTCAGTATTGCCCATAATATAGTCTCAGAATATGTAAGAAAATTAATGAGATATTGCTGGGGCGGCGAAAATTTTATGTACTGATTTACTGTAGCTAAATGTTGCCTTTAAAGGGTACGTTTCTAAAATAAACTCCAATATCAGGGAACACTGTTGCTAGGACTCGACCCAGAAGCTAAATTAATACGAGAAACGTGTTAGATTAATTTGTATGTTAGAAAATGTATGTCCGGACTCGTATGAAAAACAAAATTCTTACTCGGACCCAGAATTTTGCACCAACATTGCGCGAAATAATTCTCGGACATCGCTGCCGTTCTAGTTTATCACATGGGTTTTCCAACCAGGGATAGGGACACCCGGGTATATATCAGCCTCCCAACAAGTTCTCCTGTTCATGCCCCAGGAATTTTTGGCTTCCGCAGTTGATGCTCCTCATGTCACCTAGGTATGTACATGGTTTTCTTCACGGTCAAAAATGGGGATTTGTATCTCTATAACCCAATTTTTATTCGAGTTTTTCATTATTTTGGCAATTTTTTTCCTGCAAGACCAAAAGCCTAAATTTGTCAAGTAACATATCCATAATTACAGTCAGTCGTTTAAATTAGTAGTATTTGACGTTTCTCATAGTTATAGTACTTTATGGTCCCCCAGTTCAACCGGGGAGCCTACAAATGAATTGGGTGCGATCAGTTTCAGCGCCCTGTTGTTCCGAACTGGATGGACCACCAGGCACTATTTTGGTAGTTCAGAGAAGCTAGATTACATACAATTTTACCGGTTTCCTCTCTGTACGGATAGTTAAGAGATTGGAACAAGAAAAGACTGTGTTACTGTATTCTCATAGGTGGTTGTTGGAGGCGTGTATGATCTATTGAAGTTAAAGCCCAAAAAATGTGACAATAAATTATTCCTGTTATATCGAAATTGCTTAGAATTTCATAACGAAAATATAGGCTGGAGAAACCTAAGTCGTGGCCTAGAGTTTTATTTCCAAAAAATTTAAGTTTCCCGGGAGCAAAAATACACATAATTTGTAAATTTGCATGGTTCAAAAAATATTGCGCTTTTTTAAAGATTTGGCTTTTGCTCGTAAAAACCAGAGAAAACTGCCTTTGTAAATGTAGTCAATTTGTGTTGTGAGCTGGTAATACAGATACGATCAGAATTAAATGCAGATAAAACGCAGACGAAATAGAACGATATCGCTTCGTTTAACCGCAAGCCAACATTTTTATTTTAAAACAACGAAAATTCGTTAAATTAAACGCACAGTAACGTTTTTTATTAAATTCTTTTTATTTTAACACAATCGAAATTCATTAAATTATTCTCAAACGATCTATCTTCATTTAAACGAAAACGATAGAAAAACAACGAACCCTCGTTCGATTTTTGAGCAATTAATTCTGATTGTAGATACAGTAACACTAATACTGTTTCAGCCACGGACAAAAATATATAATCAATAAGAACGAACGTAACAATGTTCTTTTAAAAACGAACGGTACAACGTTTATTTACGTTTACATTCATGTATAAACGAACGGAAAAATGATCAAAAACAATATTGGATCACATTCGCGTGTAAACGAACTTTCGGTTATGTTGGCTTTTTATATATATTTTCGTTCGTTGTTCAATCAGGAGTAATTTCCCAAGTGTCCAACGATTTTTGTCTCCTCTGTGTCATTTGCTTTTAGATACTTTTGAGGTTTGTAGAGGTGATGACCAGGACTTTATGCACAGCCGTAATCAGGGTGCCAGTGCATAAATGAAATGTGGGAGTTGAAGTGTTTTGTCACTGAAAATAGGAAAAACAATAGATATTTAAGCAGATTTTTCAAAACCATGTGGGTTTTTCGTGTTTTTTTTCCAAAATGATTTTATCTTTTTTAAAAACTACTTTTGAGTTAATCTTTTTCTGTTCGAGTTGGTCATTGGAAGCGCATAATTATGTTATTGTGTGTATAAATGGTCTGTTCACAGGACCAAAATTTTACGTTGGGGATTTGGGCTGGGGCTGCAAGCTTTAACCTTGGGGAACCAGAGATATCTGGGCGAAATTCGACACTCCAGGTGGGAGAAGCTGTGCCCCTACTCCGGTCAACCGGGGGTTTCGTAATTGCATTTTATCGTGTTTTTCACCCCTTTAGAATATGTATAATATTAATATCATTGTTTTTATTGCATATTTATTATTTATCCACTGAAATTGTGTATTTATGAAGGCCGTGCTTTGTTAAACTTATATTGCAAGTTGTCATGAATAGTCGACATACAAACAGTAATATTGAGTTTTGTTACAATAGTTTTGTCAGTTTGATCATTTTTTTGTGTCGCGGCAAAATACCTGGGGGTGCTGGGGATTGACCTAGGGGAAGCTAGCAAATCCTGGGCCCATCCCCCTCTGTGGACAGGACACAATAATCTTATAACTGGATGAGCAGAAAAATGCACCGCGCTATGCTTATAAATGTGCCAAATAATATAGTTTAGATTTTTTGCCCATTTTAGTATACTCACAAGTTTGGTAGCGTAGAACTAAAACCCACCCGAAATACTCAATACATTAACACATTTGTGACGTCTTTTGGTCACTGCTGTATCACTAAAAATGTCATGAAGTGCAAGCCGGATGGAGCTACTCCAAACTTAGTGAATGCTTACCGAAAATTTATTACTCTCGTTCGCTCGAGACTAGGGCATGGTTCACTCTATAAATAGAATTTTGGTATTATTTTTAATACTTTAGAAATCTTGAGCTAGCCACTCGAAATCGGAACGAGCTCGAAAGCACTCGTACAAAACCAAACCGTCATTTCTTTCGATTGTCACTCACATTTTAGACGAACGTTGCCTAGTCATAAACTGAATCAAGCTGTGCCAATTTTGATTGCCAAAATGCAACATTTTGCAAGATATATAAGCTACTATAGTGCATATTGCACATACCGCATACAGCTTCTAACTTAAGTCACAAGCAAAATTATTAGTACGAGGATCCTAATAGAGTTACAAAGTGACCCACACGAGTGATCTATACTAGTGCTTGCGCAACATTGATGCACCGATTTAAAACCCATCAAAATCTTCTCTTTTGTCTCATTGTTTCGTGTTGAAGTTGTCCACAAGCACGGTGTATTGAAAAAATTATTTGTCATTTTGCTAATTCTTGTTATTCTATTGAATGTATCTATGAAACACTCGGAAAATTCATGATTTTATGACTAACTACAACAAACATTTTATATATACACATGTATTCTGATCATCAATTAGCTTTACGCATAGTAACGGGTCCAATTGAACAATGTGTCCAACGGAAGAACTCTCTGTCACAGCTGATCACTGAAATGTATATTTGGCAAAAAACCTGTGCCATAGGCACCGAAAACTTTGAAAAAAAATTTTTCTCCGCAAAAGTACATTGTTACTTATTCGAACCGCATTCACGAGCTGAATAGAATGGTGTCAAAATCAGTTGGATTAGCCTAAGGCGAAAGGTTGAGCCATAGGTATCCACATAAATGGAATAAAGCCTTAACCCATGAACAAATAGGTCTGAATTTGGTCAATGGAGGTGGTTGAATGATATATAAAACTATACATTTACTGCTACTTATCGGGCATAATGTAGAACATGCTTTTCCGGGCACCCTGGCGCAACATTTTAACAATAGGGTGTATGGGATATCATGAACATGCTCATATAATATGAAATTTGCCTGTAATAATTTTCCCTCTTTTAAAATCTGTTTAAAATATAGTGTTGAAATTTGCTGGTAATAATTTTCCCTCTTTTAAATATAGTGTGTACTTGACATCAACATACAATGTCATAGTTATGCGATTAAACGTGGCAAAATGCACAAACATTAAGTTTTGGAAGCACAGCGAATTGTTACACTAAGAAATTTTTATATTAATAGAAAATTTGGTATTGTTTTAAACGAGGAGGCAACGGTAATCTCTTACATTGGTACGCGTTCTATAACATCAGTAAAATACTGAAACATTAACTCAACTGCATAGACACGCAGTTGTTTTCTACACAGTGTGTGCTTTTTAATATAATACAAATCTCTTCATGTAACTAAAATGAAAACAGATAGCTCATAATCGCATGCAAGCCGCGACCCACGGTGACCCACTAAAAAGGAGACTATGCGATTCATGGATCCACCTTCCATGAACAGGAAAATCGGTAATTTTTCAGAAACAGAAAATTCGGAAATTTTTGGGAAAGAAAAGTATATTTTTTCTTTATAATATATTTATAAATATATTATCTAAGATAATATTTAACATGTAAGCATATCAGACTCGTCATACACTCTCGAAAATGACTGCTCACTTTTCGAGTGGGTGAGGATCGTTTGAACTTTACAAATCATTAAAATTTATATAATATTTCATAGGTAATTTTCGACTCAGCAACAAAATAGCGAATGGTAAGCAGTCATACTTGGTGAGTTCCGTAGCTTACTACACTAGGGCACATAAAGCCATAAAATTTCTTAAAATAATTAAAATTTCTGTGCGGAAAATTTCACAATGTTTGACGGCACGATCGGAATTCCATGTAGGTTTCGTATATAACTTGAACATGGTAATTTTGTGTACAGAATTACAAAGGGTAGACAGGGTAACATGCAACAACCTTACCGCAGTTTGCTTTTGACTAGTTCTCATGCGTAGTATTATTTTTAAGGTATGTGCGATTGATCCGAAATGGCTGGTGGAATTTGCGCCTGCGTTTTTTAAATTCGGGGATCCGACAAAGTTGAGCAAATTCAAAAAAGGTCAACGCATCGATCCGCTGTACAACAAGTACGAGGACGTCAACGCATGGCGTATTTCAAGGGTCAAAAAGAAGATTTACAATCCAAATCGATAGTCGTTGCAAATGTAGAATATTGTATTTTATTTTTCCATCAAATTTCTCTATAAGGTTTCGACAAATTTGTGGTATAGGAGCGAAAAACGAAGTCCCCTTTTACGCATTATTTATGCGATTATTAGCATTACGTTAGCGCCAGGAATCTGAACCGGATTATAAATATTGAGCGGTGCTCAACGAGTATGTGTTGATAAATTTCTCAAGGACAGTCACAATCCGAGCGAACAAGAATGTGCGGATAAACATAATCTTTTCTATGAACTCAACTCAAACTCGCCTGGCATGTCCACTGTTGCTTGAGCAGATTTCAAAATGCGCTAAAAATTTCCTGCATATGTTGGAAAGATTTCAAGCTAGATTTTTCAAACTCATTTCTGAGAGTACTGTAACAGTGTAATTTTGCGGATATTGTTAAAATAAAACTGCTTTACGCAGTAGTATATGAATGACAAAAATGTGTAGAAGTATTGAAGTTTTGTCCACTTGACATGCGTACCTACAACGCTTTGTTCTTGCTAATATTTGAAATAGGCAGACAAATTGATGTTGGGTTCGTTTAGCCAATTTTAAATATATATATTTGATGAGCTTCGATGGAGCTTCACAAATTTTGAGACCTTACTCAATCTGTTTGGATTTGCATAACTTCTTGTCTTTAAATTTGTAAATAAAACCTATATTGTTTGCATGATGAGCATAATAAAAATAGAAAATTCTAGACTACATGCAGACAGAATCACCAGTTACAGCAGGAAGTGCCACGGCGCACATGTCGGCACGGGTAGCCCAAGTGAAATCTTATGTTTACCGTTACTCCCTTAAACTTAACAAGGGTTACCATTAATACGTGCCATAGTCAAATACATAGACTTTCCACTTCGAAAAACACTGCTACTCAATGTGGCATCTCATCTATTCATGATAACCGTAGAACCTATGCCTGCGATGTACGACACCACCAATAAATTTACAATTTACGTTGCAAATTTAGCAGTCGCATGCATCCCCGCATGACACTGGAGCCATTAGCCTTGGTCGTTTTTCCGAATTCAGCCATCTTGGTTATGGTGGTGAAATTTCGAATAGGTCTCATCTGCTCAATTTCGCATATACTAGTAACAAAAAGTATACTTCGCGGCAGGGCACCGAAACTAACGAAATGTGCAGTATTAATGTTTTGTGAACGAACTGCAAAGACATTCTTCATCTTAGGCTTAGTATTCCAATGTCGACTGTCAACTCAGTTCATGATTTTAATCGGATTACAATGCGATTTTCCCTATATATAACGAATTTCGATACAGAAACACGTTGCTGTTTATGGTCAGTATTTCAAAAATTAGCACCTCGAATTTACAATATCGCGTTCATTTGAAGCACACTCATACTTGGTGTTTCTTGATCGCGTACAGTTGTTTAAATACCAAGTCGGAAATGTGTGGAACGTAGAATATATATTAGGACGTATATGGGATACCAAGATGCACCATTTTCCTTTATAGCACCCATACGACAGTGGGATAACTAGACCCTAAAGCTGAGATCTGAGCAGTGACGTATCCAGGATTGATTGGAGGGACAAATTTTTTCAAAACTCAAAATCTACCTGTCTGCATACGTGTCCATAGGGGTAGGATGAGGGTCGGAACTCCTTAATCTAGATTTTCTCCGTGTGGTCCAGACGAGGTGTAACTACGATCACACTCTGTCGGATTAGAGACTTCTGGGTCTAGAACAGGAAAAATATCTGTACACATACACCAATAACAACGATAATAAATACAGGGTTGCACATACATATATGTATATCACTGAGTAACAGAAATTTGAAGGAACCGGATCCTGGTCTTATCAATAAGGTAAATTTAAATGAAGTATTAATGAGCTTCTTGTTTTTTGGGGTGAATAATGAACATATATATGGTTATTTACAATTGAAACTCGATGGTTTAGCTGCTAAAAGTAGATATGTTAAGTGTTTTGCTACCCCTGTGCGTTACTGCACAGGGCAATAACTGCTAAATTAGTACACAAAATTGTGAAATTTTGGCATTTTTTCAATAATCTGTTGTATATATATATTGATGGCTGTAGACTTTTCCATATGAGCTGGGAGCTGGATACGGTTAATGTTAATTGTGATTACGCCGAAAGCAGCCAATTTGGCAAGTATTAGGTCACTACAACGTAAAAATCGTTTTCTTAGCATTATACTTTTCTGGTTTTAATTTTGTAATCTTCTGAAACAAAAAGCAGGATATTTATTGTGACACACATCCGGTGAGGCAACACAAGCAAAGCGAGTCTCTGTGTTTCAAACATTTGAAAATCTTTCAGTGAACTTTGTCCTCCCAAAGCCTGGTATATATTTTTATTTATATTTATTTCCTCGCAATTTTGCGGTTTGAAGCATCATAGCTATATTGTCTGAAAGCGTTTGTGTTTATGTATTAATCTAATTTTCAGAAAGAAAAAGCAGAAGGATATTTGCTACACACATGGGGTGATGCAACACAAGCAAAGCGAGTCTGTGTGTCAAACATTTGAAGATCTTTCAGAGAAATTTATTCTCCCAAAGCGTGGTATATATTTTTATTTATATCATATTCGTTTCCTCGCAATTTTGCGCTTTGAAGCATCATCACTATAGCGTTTGTGTTTATGTATTTATGTATTAATTTAATTTTCCGAAGAAAAATCAGAAGGATATTTATTGCCACAGACATCGGGTGACGCAACATAAGTAATGGGTGTCAAACATTTAAAGAACTTTCAGTGCGTCTTTTCTAGAAACAAAACATTAACCTGTTCGAAGGTATAAAAAGCACTAAAAATGTGAGGGGCCCTAGTGTATGTGTGACGTCCGTGTAGGCGGGTACACAGTGCCCAATCCCCTTTTATCAATCAACTGAGGAAATTTGGGTTCTTTTCCTTTAGCACCCCCAGGCCGAAATTGGTAGATTTTAATGATACACCGATAATTTTGGAGCCAATGGAACAAGCTAGTTCAGATAACATCCATTTCGTTCACTTTTATGACAAAGTATTTTCTTGATTTTTTGGATTCATCTTTAGTGCCCTAAATTTTCGAAAACAATTTTCGATATATATGTACAAGTTCATTATTCGCACCGTATTGACAAGCTTCGACTGGTACTAAAATCAACGCAATCGGGTCTTGGATTAATGACTTAGGCTTAGCCTTGGAATAGGATTTCACATATATCGGAATAATTCGTTAACAAGTGGACCGATTCGATTCAGCGCGTCAACGGGGTTCGAACGATATATAAAATTATACATTTATGACAATTTTGGGTACCATGGGAACCTAAACAATGGAAAAAATTGTCATAACAGTGACCAAAATGGGTATTTTCTGAAACAGTTCGTGGAGCTGAGCCAAGTGGTACAGAAATTATTGCTGTACCTTCAAAATTGGCCAATTACGGCCTGGAGGATTAAACGGAAAGACCCGAAATTTGTTGGATTGGGGAGCTGGCTACACCACTGCTTCTTGGTCAGGCCCCTGAAGTCGGTTAGCTTTAGCATGACGCAGGCGGACATTCTGGGTGTTCGGCCCGGTACCCCTTTTCAGGGAATCAACGCGTCTAGCGGCGTGCCAGGTCCCCGATGGACAGTTAATCCCCAAGCCTATGTATAGCTAAGGTTAATTCGCCTTTCCCTCATCCCTGGTGTCCCCTTTGATGATAGTGTGTATGATATCAGCGGCCATGCACGGGTTCGTAGCGTAGTTCCGAGTAAATGCCGATGCCGGCGTGTTTATGGATTGTTATACGTCCCAGTCACCCATGGCTATTTTAGTGTTTAATTTACGAGCGGCTTAAACCGACTTTTGTGCACAAAACCGGCACCGGTAACGTTGACTTGTTTGATTTGGTTTACTCTCCGTGTGCCGTAGATAGCCGGTTCAATCCTGGAAAATTTGGTATTACAATTTTACTCGGAAGCGTGACAGGCTTTCATGGGCTGTGCCTACACTGATAAAACTGGTTTGATTGATGAATGAGTTGCACTGCCGACATCCCGTAAACTTCTATCCTTGAACTTATTTCAACTTCGCTTAATGGTTTTGTAGACATCGGTCAAGCTGGCTATTGCTTAACAAGTAGAACTTGAATAAATTGGTTCTTTTCCATTATCCCCACAAGCCCGAATTTGGTCAATTTTGAAGCTGCAGAGTTGATTTTGGTATCAGTCGATTCAGCTCGATGAGGCGGTTCAGAAATTACCGATTTTACCCACATCGCTGAAATTTTTTTTTAGATTTTTTGAGGTCTCAATGGGAACCCAAAAAATTTTTATCTTCGGAATATGATCATATCGGGTACTATTCGACTCGGCTTGATGAGAAAAGTCTAATAGTGTGGCGGCGTCTACTAATTTTATTGAAATTTACGCCACCGTTAAAAAGTTATAAGAGCCCAAGTAACCCTGAGGGGTGGTACGTTATAACGTTAGAAAAATTCACAGCTTAGAGCGGGGGTTGGGGGGTGCGGCAGCCCTCCGACTTAGACTTAGTGTATGTCTCATATCAGGACCTTAGCTTAGGCTAAAGACTAAGGCTTAGGCTTAGTATATCGAGAACGACATGGTCTGTCTTTTATTTTCGCTCTTCAGGGTGACTTGGGCCGGTGTGTGGCCGCAGGCCACCTTTGGTCGACAGGGAATGGCGGAAAACCGATCAATCGCATCGCCGACATAACACGATTCGTATCTACGACCCAGTAAACCGCGCAGGGCCAAATTGGAGGCAAATCGGAATCCTTAAATAAGGTAGCGTAGAGCAACGTCTGATCTACCCTTAATCCGCAAGCTTTTGAAGCCGCCACGTAGCTATGGGCTTGGTTTTAAAATGTAAGCTGTTTTCCAGGCTGCTTTGTATAGGTTAAAATATTTGTTGTTATACAGTAATAAGAACTGCAGTGTAAAAACCATTGGGGTTTTGTAGTGAAGCGAGTCCTAATGGGTATAAAATTTTTCAATTTCTCCAACGATTACCTTGTGTAATGGTAGCGCTCAGAACCTAGGACTTCACTTACTACACAAATAAAATAAGCACCTAACTTAATATTACTAAAATAAATAGTAGTACGGCAATAAAGTAATGAATTGTTTGAATTGACAAAGGAAGACACAAAAAGCCAGCAAAACCAAACCCCACCCACCCCCCCCAAACACCCCCCCAACGCCCCCCCCAAAGAGGCCCCCCAACCCAAAAGAACCCCCCCAACCCCGAACCCCCCCCAAGCCCCCCCACCCGCCGGCGACAAAAACCACCCCACGAAAAAAAAACCAACCCCCCACCCCACCCACCCACCCCCCCCACCCCCCCCCCCCACAAACAACCTGAATTACATAAAAGCTAAATATGTGTAAAAGAAGGAGTAAAGCTAAAGGCAGCCACATGCCAATGAATCGGACAAAATGTTTCTAGTTTTCGAGAATGTTCTTCGATATTTATATAAAACCACCTCAACTATCAGTTTTATTGCTTCGGAAGGCACAAAGTTTTACAGTAAGCTATTTCGAAGGAGGCTGTGAGGATATTTACTTTTTTAAAAAATAGTGAACTTGAACAGTAGACCTTTTTGGAAATTGACATAAATTGTTTTAACGAGCTGCCTGGCACTCGAAATATATATAATCGAGGACTTCGAGCAATGCTATTATAGTGTGCCCACCTCAGATATAATACCAGTATTCTATACAAGATTGGAAACAATTGTATAAGTTCGTCATCTGCGTTATGTATGCTATACACATTAGCTAAAGACAACACAATAAGCCGGCATTTATTGTTGGTACTTACATGAACTCTGTTTGAAGGATGGCATATGAGAAGTTCTAATCAATTACTTAGATGCTGTTACAAATATACGGGATATAAGTACATGCATAAAAATCCGCACAGATATGCCAATGTATCGATACTAAGTGTTCTATAAAATCTCCGAGTCTGTTTAAATATATTCTTACAAAAATACTTAAATCTTGTTCCTCTGCGAGGTTTGGAGCCCTGTGGCTGTTTGAACTAGGATTACGTTTTTAGTCGAAAGCTATTTTCAGCAGTCTGAAAGGTTATTTTTGCAATACTTAGAGCAATAACATAGATTGGGCACGATAATGCCAAACCCATACGTATGTTAGCCAATCATAGGCACAAAGAAGAAAGAAAATAGGAGCAAGTGATCTTCATCCTATTATTTTAAGTGTGTGCAATTTGCAGCACGGCTAATTGATAAAATATAATCTTAACTGTTGAGGCTTAACTTGCTATTAAGGAATAGGCGACAAGGCAGTGCTTCTGTAAGAATATTAAGACTTAGATATTTAAAAAAATTATGTTAAAAATGTTAAAATACCTTTTGAATATTTACCTAAAACTCAAAGTTTATAGTTAACGGGTGTTATGCGCTTAATTATTATGCTCTTTACGGCCTCATTTCACCCATGTATTTTATTTTATTGTTGCGTTCCAGTGAAAATGAAATACCAGATGAATTCAAAATAACAAGAGCCTAAATTTAATATTAGCTCGGGGTAAACGGTACAAGTGTCACCGGAAAGGAAAAGAAATTTAGTGACATTTTTGAACTGAACTGCCACAGAAAAATAAAAAAAACCAAGAGAAATATTTTTACACATCAATGAAGCCGATCCCACAATGCGTTAGTAGGTTACGGCGATTAAAAGCTATAACGTGACTTATTTGTACTTGCTATAATCTTAGTTAAATGATACAAGGTCCTACTACCCCAGTTAGTTGGAACAGGCATTTGAATACAAACGAATTTCAAATTATTTTCTCTGCTTCGGATCTCTGTAAGCGCAATAGCGGTGAGTTATTAAGTCAATTATTTCAAGCAAAATATCGGTCGTGTTATTGTTCTTCAAATAGAACAGTGTATCTTTAATGCCGACTACTGATAACACCGTACTATATTTTTATTCAATGTATTACTCATGATTAGGATCAAGCGTACGAGCTCCACGTGTCAATATAAATGTTGCCCATTTATTATTCTACAAAAAACGCGTCGCTACTTTTTTCATTAAGTTGTACTATTAAATGTTTAACAGATAAAATCAATCCAGTGCCACGTATTATCAAAATACTAAAATTTACTCACGGGTTTTAACCAATTTTATGATTCCCTGGCGGGGAATAGACAATCGAGCGTTTGGTTAGGTGTTTTATTTAGATCATTGATCTTTGGTCGGAATCTCGCTCCGTAGAATAAAGAGGTATGGTAAGACGACAGCCATTTCAGATTGGCTTTTAGTCTCCAGAATGATACACTAAAGTTGCTATATTACCGTTCGTGCGCTTTCAGGGGTGTATCGATCTAATAGAACCTGGCTAGGCAGGTGGTATCAAAAAAACAAACCTTCCCTGACCAAACGTAACGTTTGTTATGTATATGATTACTAAAACTGTAAAAAAACTTATTTAAACCGCCTATAATAGAAGCGCAATCGGATATTTAACTAGACCTTGCACATAGTAACGTATATACAGTCGTAACAGAATAATTTTCCAATGTCCCATTACATTTCTGGGGAACCTTGCTATACAAAAATATTATTACGCCGGGAATTATATATATATATATATACAGAAAAAACGAGATTAAAATAATCTGACTAATCATGTGCAAAAATTTTTTCTTTTAAATTCGTAACGTAGAATAAATGACAGTTTACTCATTTTATCGCTGCCAATACCGCGTCATGACTATATAACTGTAACTATTTCATAATATATATAGATTGATTTTAATTTATCGAACAACATTATAAGAACCGAACAGTGCAGCAGTTCAGATCCCGTTATAATAGCAAGATTAATCTAGAAACACAAGAATATCTTAGTCATTTAATTTTCATTATAATATACAGATTGAACAGTGTTCCGATACAGAATATATATAAAGTTTCATGTATGATTTCAGAAACATAAAACTAATATATTTCCAAGAAACCCAAAGAACACGCCCCACAAGCTTTTGTTTTATTTTGACTAAGTTTACAGCTCAAATATGTGACCTTTACTTAAGATTTGTTTTCTTTAAAATATCGATACAAAATTCAGAAATCTGCTATAGCGGCGTCCAAAAACAATTGTTTAGTTTGCGAGATAAAATTCAAGCTCTACCCTCACAAAATATAGCGAAAAAAATCAACAAGATGCTTTTCGGAATTGAAAATTGTTCAGACACAACGGAGCCGACACCACATGAGAATTAAAATTATGAAATATTTCTTTCACCACCGCAATGAAGTTACGACAACGTACATTGCAACAAAAAAACTGGTTGTAAAATAAAACAATATATGCAGCATAACTCTACAATCGGCACAACAATACGCGGTAACACGTTTCTAAAGGTTAAAACAGCAAAGACCCAAGCACAAATGCCTACGAGTATGCCCGATGCTAAATTACCTTTGTAGCTCTGCAAGCGTACGAAAGACCCAAGCTTCGAAACAATGACAAAAAATTTTTTTCAAGCTGTTGTGATTGTACTTAACTAGAAAACAACATTCAAATTGATTAGCGGTTAGTCTCAACATAATTTCAGTTAAAAAGGTGCAAGTAGATTTCATTTGTCAGGAATGCTAAAAATTTGGTTTACTAAAGAGGTGATACACTACATCAATTGTGAAATGATAGGCGATTCATTGTCTATTAGTATTAAAAGGTGATCCTTCAGAACGTTTGACAGAATATCATCCTATTGATAAACAAAGTTTTCATTTTTGCCATTTAAGCATATACAGGTAAGCTTCGGCTTCCGGCTCGGTCCGTAACAGTATTACCATTGTGTGAAGACAATGATTAGTTTTCGTAAACAGAACATCGACCATAAGCTGATTACAATAAAGAGTTAAACGAACTGCCAGCAAACCATATATATTTCGAATAAGTTTACAACGCCAAAAATATTTAAAATCCAAAATGTTATGCTGTCCAGCCGAGATTAACACATCGATGAGGATGTAATCGCCAAATTGAACAAGCCAAACAAAATTACGGCGTCCACCTTCGTTTATAAGTCGGTACTAAAAAAATTGATTTATTGGTACAACAAAATACATCATAAAAATTTCTCTCCAAAACAGTATATATATCACGCGGTTATACAGTTACGCTTCACTTCCCAATTTCCCATCTTCCCAACTTCCCAATTTTCCAACTTCCCATCTTCCTATTACTTCGTCTCTTCTCAATTTCCCATTTCCCCACTTCCCCTCTGCCAATTTGCCTACTATTAATTTCCTGTCTTCCCGATTTCCCAACTTCCCATCTTCCCAATTTCCCATCTTCTCAATTTCCCAACTTCCCATCTTCCCAATTTCCCATCTTCTTAATTTCCCATTTTTCCAACTTCCCATCTGCCAATTTCCCCATTAAATTTCCCATCTTCCCAATTTCCCATCTTCCCAACTTCCCATCTTCCTAACTTCCTCTCTTCTCAATTTCCCATTTTCCCCACTTCCCATCTGCCAATTTGCCGACTATTAATTTCCCATCTTCCCAACTTCCCATCTTCGCAATATCCCAACTTCCCATCTTCCTAACTTCCTCTCTTCTCAATTTCCCATTTTCTCCACTTCCCATCTGCCAATTTCCCGACTATTAATTTCACATCTTCCCAATTTCCCAACTTCCCATCTTCCCAATTTCCCATCTTCCCAATTTCCCATCTTCCCAATTTCCCAACTTCCCATCTTCCTAACTTCCTCTCTTCTCAATTTCCCATTTTCTCCACTTCCCATCTGCCAATTTCCCAACTTCCCATCTTCCCAATTTCCCATCTTCCCAATTTCCCATCTTCCCAATTTCCCAACTTCCCATCTTCCCAATTTCCCAACTTCCCATCTTCCTAACTTCCTCTCTTCTCAATTTCCCATTTTCCCCACTTCCCATCTGCCAATTTCCCGACTATTAATTTCCCATCTTCCCAATTTCCCAACTTCCCATCTTCCCAATTTCCCATCTTCCTAACTTCCTCTCTTCTCAATTTCCCATTTTCCCCACTTCCCATCTGCCAATTTCCCGACTATTAATTTCCCATCTTCCCAATTTCCCAACTTCCCATCTTCCCAATTTCCCATCTTCCCAATTTCCCAACTTCCCAATTTCCCATCTTCCCAATTTCCCAACTTCCCATCTTCCCAATTTCCCATCTTCCTAACTTCCTCTCTTCTCAATTTCCCATTTTCCCCACTTCCCATCTGCCAATTTCCCGACTATTAATTTCCCATCTTCCCATCTTCCCAATTTCCCATCTTCCCAACTTCCCATCTTCCTAACTTCCTCTCTTCTCAATTTCCCATTTTCCCCACTTCCCATCTGCCAATTTTCCGACTATTAATTTCCCATCTTCCCAATTTCCCAACTTCCCATCTTCCCAATTTCCCATCTTCCTAACTTCCTCTCTTCTCAATTTCCCATTTTCTCCACTTCCCATCTGCCAATTTCCCGACTATTAATTTTACATCTTCCCAATTTCCCAACTTCCCATCTTCCCAATTTCCCAACTTCCCATCTTCCTAACTTCCTCTCTTCTCAATTTCCCATTTTCCCACTTCCCATCTGCCAATTTCCCGACTATTAATTTCCCATCTTCCCAATTTCCCATCTTCCCAATTTCCCAACTTCCCATCTTCCTAACTTC